>CAKKOB020000643.1:10046-41223 GCA_918844115.2 Phlebotomus perniciosus | reverse complement strand
TGTTGTATTTTCAATACAGTCTTATCTCGAATTTTCTGCAGAGCTGTGATGATTTCGGCACTCGTTTGAATTCAACCGTCACTTGAAGTCACTTGACAGCCCGAATTATAAAGACACGAAATATAGAGATTATACTGTATATTATTCAGTTTTTCAGTCACTTTTAAAATATCATATTATTATTATCATAATAAAAGAGCTTAGGACTTAGGTACATGTAGCCCTTCGACTTTCTGAGAATATTTGAAATGACTTAATTTTTTTAAGAGAATTTATGAAATCTTGTAATACCTGACAGTACTGGGCTGATAAGTTTGAAATAAAGATTATTTCTCATTTAAATAAAAAACATAAAAAATGTTTCTCATTTCAGAAATTCCTTGTATACCAGACCGTTTCCTTCGGTTCCACTTGATTTCATTTATCCTGATCTCCATTTTTTCGATAGATTGCAAAAAAATATTACAGTCAATCTATGAATAAAAATTTATTCAAAATGGCGATTGAAGAATTCTTGCAATTGATCCTTGTAGGTAAGTGAGGTAAGTATGTTTTGGAATTTCGAACATGATGTTCATAGACTATTTTGTTTTACTTTAAAAAATTTTAGAAAATTGAGAACGGCTTAGAACACGTCTAGACTTTAGCTAGAACATTTAAAAGCACCAATTGTCGCAGAAACCACTGACAAAAAAAAATTTTGTTTCACCGAATATTTATTTCATAATCCTTCGTTTGTTATATAGGTAAATTTAGGAAAAAATAATTCAGAATGAAAGAAAACAGTTGAATAGAATTTAGATTCTATTCGTTCTATTCAATGAATAGAAAACAAAAAAATACACATATTTCAAGTAATGATTTGAATGAAAATAATTAAAAAAGATTTTCACAAAAATAGCATTTTATGTAGCGCTCCCTGCAATCGCTGCAATATCTTGTCTGAAGAACATCAAGATTTCGCAGATCCTTTTTGAAGAATTGAAGCGAGTTGGAAAATATTTTCTCTTGCACCCACAATAGGAAAGCAATCGATTCCTCAGCAATCAACAAGGATGGCTTCTTTGCGCACAAGATCAATTCTGGCACCTTCATTGTTGGAAATCTTATTAAATAGATTAATTTTCCCAACTCCTTCCTGAAATCCTTCGGATCGACATCATCCTGTCTCTTCAGCATCTGCACAATAGCGTTATGAAGCTCAAACTCCGAGCATGGGAGGTTTGGAGACTCCAAGATCATCTGCAAAATACGCTTGTGGGGCTTCGAACACGTAAGACTTCCGATGACTTCCAAGGGAGCTGCTATACAGACGTTCTTTAAAATATCATCCAATATCGCGATCTCGTATTGATCGATGCACTCGAAATGCTCTGCAATATTCTTGGAATTGATGAACTTCCCCAGGAATTCAATGACTTTCTGCGTCAAGTCATCGATAAAGTACTTCCTGGACGCATATAGAAGCTCCGAGTAGTTTCCCTCGTAGATATCAATAGCAGTTCCGCAGATATGCTCCATCATCTTCTTGAAAATGTCGAAGGAAATATCTTTTATCTCAATACGAGGAATTCTCTCCGCAGACGCCTCATCATCCGTGGCACTGGTGGGACTGGAAAATGTCAACTGCTTCTCAAACACCTCGCTTTTGTTCACAAGCTTTTGCTTCTCGGCAAAAATCGTGGCGCCTCCATTTTCCGGGAAAATGAAAGCGATATCGAAATTTTTCCCAAAACATGTTCGATCATCGGTTGTCCTGTTATTTTGTAAGTATGATTTGTAATTGCATGTGAATATAAAGTAAAACTAGTAAAACTTACATGATGTCAGAGAATTTCCTGGAGAGAGAGAAAAGCACTGGAGTAACAACAATAACACGCAGATTGAAAAATGGCTGAAACCGGATACGAGAATTTCCGAAAGAACTCACTTTCCGTAAGAGGGCGATATCTAAACAACCGGTCGAACACAGCGCGAGAAACTCGGGAGATTTCATCAACATAGCTGCTCTTCTTTGCTAGTCCCCCAAGTTAAGCCACGCAGTGAAAAGAGGCATTATAAAAGGTTCAAACTCGTCTAATAAGTATTGAATTGGAGCAGAAATTGGAGTGGGGATCCTCCATTTGATCATTTTGATCGTAGGTACACAATCTGACACGATAAGATCTCCGGCACGTAAGTGCAAAGAAAAAGTTTTGGAGAGATTTACTTTAAAAATAATGCATCGCGTTACATTTTAATTACAGAATGGCGACTTCAGAAAACGCAGAAAATGAAAAGGACTCTCATTGTTCTTATGGTAAAAATCCAGACGTCGCGTTCGTTTTCCCGTGCAATGGAGGTGCAAAGATTCTCGCTGAAAAGTTCAAGCTCGCTGAGAATAGTGATGTGATGAAAAAGCAATTCACTTTTTCGCAAAATTCCGATGAGGATGAGAAGGATGAAAAGCTTGAGAAAATTACAATCACCGACATACCCTTCGATGCTTTCAATGATATGATGAAAGTTTTCTATGGGATTCCAATTACTATTAACAGGAAGAATTACGCGAATCTTCTTTACGCCTCCAGGAAGTATTTCGTGGACGATTTGACGAGCAGGATTATTATATTTCTCCGGACAATGCTCAATGGGGATAATTTGCTTGATCATTTGGATTTCCTTGAGCAATTCCAGATCAAAACGCTGAATGATCTAAAGGTGGAGATCTGTATAAAGGATCCCCTGACAGTGATCAATAATATGACTGGTTTCGCCAAACACAGGGAAATCCTAAATATAATTCTCGAGTCTCCGTTCCTCAATTGCTCTGAGTATGATCTATACTTCAGTGTTGTCTGTATGATGAAGAAACGGGCAAAGGAGTTTGGATGCCCAAGAAAGGCCCTCGGCAACTTGTTCTACTTGATCAGATTTCCCACAATGTCCGTAACTGAGTTGGTAACTTGTGGGAACAAGCCATCGCTTCTGACTCCTGAAGAATTGATCGATTTTCAACAATGGGCGCAGAACAAGGTCTTCTCCAACACTTTGCAGCTCTACTCACTTTATCCAAGAGTAAATCCAATGATCGCAGAACTCTGCAAAGGATGTCGAGGCTTTCGAAGACCTTGCAAAAGATGCAACACCAACTACTAGAGGAATCAGAGGCCAGAGAGACACAAGCGAGAGGAAGTTTTTCGTTCAGATTTTGATTTTTCAGTTTTCCCTAAAAATACTTTCATAAAAGCCTTAAAAGTAATCATAAGAATTTACTTTACCTAAAACGCGTAAAACGCATGAACTGATTGAAGTACTTATTTGAAATAAATTTTGATTTGATTTAGTTCTGCGTTTTCAGTAATTCTGTTTGGCAAGGAAGGAGTATTGGACAAGCTCCGCCCCTAGAGAAATGTAGCCACTCCCCCATCAGAAATGTAGGCGTGTCTTCAAAGTGGAGGTGTTGACATTGTAAATGCTCCATCCATGATTAAAAAAAATATCTTATCCTTCCAAGTCAATTCTCAAGATTTATTTTTAAAAGTACAAATCAATAGAAAATCTTCACGCCTCCTCCAGAATGCTGAGATTAAAACCTTTCCGGCGATTGTCCAGCTGAGCCTAAAATGTTCAAATCAAACGTCTCAGTATCTTGTGTTAAAATCGTTAAATTACAATTAGAATTTTACCTTGAGGATGGCCAGGAACTGCGGATGTCCTGCTTCGGTGTATCCCACAATAGACAGGTGACGGATGAAGTTGTGCAATTCCGGGGATCCGTGGCAGTAGAAGTCAATGGCCAGTTCAATAGACGTCCCGTAATCGCCTTCGTCGACAGCTGAAAATACAATTTAATGATCAGCGGAAGTTCCTGAAAAGTATTAAGGACATTTCCCACCGATGCTGGCAGCTGTGATGATTGGTTGTAGCTCCGCCATCAGCGACTGAACGCTGTTCCCGGAATCGAGTTTCGAGAGGATCCTCTTGAGATCAGCTGCAAAGAATTTTAAAAATTTCATTCTAAAAGGCATTTACTGAATAATTTTGAGAAAAACTAAAAGGCCTATTCATAGCAAAGACACAAACCCAAATACAATTTAGTGTCTGTTATTTAGCCGAGACACTTCAGGGAAGTTCTTCTTGTATTTCACTCACCATCAGTTTCCAGGAGTGGGCGATAGCCAACCTTTGTCTTGGGCTCCACCGGAACAATGAGTCCGGCTGTGTGGAAGGTCTTGCAAACGAGCGCCTTCTGGCGATTCCTGATCAACTCCGCTGCATTCGTCACGTCCACTCCGTGATCTGCAACCCAGACCTGAAGACTCTTCTTCAGCGCCGTCACTTTGGCCCTGTTGAAGGGCGTCACGTCGGCGTCTTTGTCCAGGAAGTGACTGACAGCATTAAAGATATTCGTGTCGATGATACTGAATTGGCATCCCTTGTCGTCATTCCGCGCCACGAAGCACTGCTTGGCGAAGGGAGTGTCTCGCCAGTAGCCATAGTGGATGCCGGTGTTCTTCTTCACCAGCACCGTCTGGAATTCCGGGGGATCGTAGAAGAAGCGCCAGTGACGATAGTAGTCTCCAGGCTCGCGGAGTGGAGCATCGTGGAATTTGCCCGCCATGTAGTCAAAAGGTCCAACGAGACGCAAGCCCACCTGCTCAAAGGCGCTCTCCGGCTTACCGCCATCCTTTGTCTGGGACTTGCAAAATTCCCAGAAACTGAAGAAATCCTCAGGCATTTCCGCGCAAAACTTGTACTTGAAGAAGAGCTTCGGATCGGCCAGCAGTTGCTTGTACTCCTGGATCTGTGAGAAGCGAATACGATGCTCCCAAGGATCAATGACAGCTCCATCTTCCGGGAGATCTTCAATGCTGAGAGCTGAGCCCCCGGGAACACTTCCTGCGGACTCCTCCCCATTTCCTGTCTCTTGAGTTGCTCCTTGAGAAGTTGATGGGGATTCCTTGACCTTCTTATTGGACTCTAATTGCTGATCTTCCGGTGATCTTTCGCGCTTCGATGCCTCTTTCTCGTCTTTCTCAGCGTCTCCGGGATGGTTGTACTTGGCCTTGTGAGCTGGATTCTTCTGATAACAATCAGCTCCGTACTTGCAGTCCTCCTTCGAATCACTCATTTTCCAAAGCGTCTCACGCAATTTTCCACCACAAAACACATGTAAAATAGACAACAAACGTGACCGGCAAGCGAATACAGTTAGGCTTTGTCTATTCGAGCTGTTGAGATTCTTATGTGAGCCACAACAGGAGAATTTTTTAACCCATTAGCGGTAAAGACTAGAAATGAAATATGTAGATCTCCTCCGGAAAATCCAGGCAGTTATCAATTTTTAATATACTAATCACTTTTAAAACCTTGCTATTTGCGTTTTCAAGAGAAACCGGACAGGCCCTGTTTCGCTACAATAAAATCAAGTATATAAATACGTACACCGGTTGAAACTCTCTGCCTTGGAAGCAAATGCTCTTCCGGAAAATCGATAGCGGCATTTCGGAAATGTCAAAGAACAAAACATTTCATAGAGTTGTTGTGCTGTGTTTTTGTTATCTTCATTGAATGTTTTTGCTCTTTTAATTGGTGTCTCTGTTTCTCATAATCATTCACCAGCTGTGTGGGTCAGCATCCATCACCAGACATGACGGATAGAATGTACTCAACGCTGCAGAATTCGGTAAAGTGGCCCCCACTGGGCGGAGAGGCTCAACATAACCTCACAATGTGACTCGTAAGAGAAAAATTGCAATTACTGGTTTTTCCTGGGGATTCTTGGGGGGCACTAGGTGGATTACACGGGCAGTCAGCTGGACATTGTGGCGACTCAGCTGTCAGCCGTGGAGAAGAATCTGCCGACAGAGTGCGAGGAGGGGGATGTCGCCTCTGTGATGGAGCTCCTGGAAACCATGACTGAGGTGAAGAATGAGTATCAGAACCTGAAGAAGGACCTTCAGGAGGTGCAACAGTTGCAGAAGCAAATGACCCACTCGCTGCGATATCAGATGAGAGAATTAGCTCAGACGTTTAGCTTACTGAAGAAGAGAATCGAAAGCACAGCCCCATCGCCACCGCCCAACTAAAGGGGATGGATTTGCTTTTACATTCTCCATCCGCAGCTTCCCTTTTTTTCTGTCCTTGCTATGCTCTGTGTGCTCCACGAATTTTGTTGTGTCTGACCAAATTGCATGTTCACTTCATCAGCAAATTGTAAATATCCTTTACTCATATTTTTGGGGCAAAAACTCATTGAACATGTTTGCCCCATTCATTGCCAAATCATTGCCGACGAAAATGGCAAGAGAAATCCATTGAAACGTCTGAGTGGGTGATTGTGGGGGATTTAAAGTCATCAGCTGGGTATGAATTCTATGAATTGCTCTGAGAGACTTCCAGGGGGAGGTTAACTATGGAAGATTTCTGCCAAGGGATTCCCTAAACTTCACGTGATCGTGAGATTTTTCTCTATTTTGGAAACACTGAAAGAAATTTCTTGGTTTTATTGATTGATTCACTAAAAATCTTATTTTTAACCAATATTTTTCAGATTTATTAATTTTTAGCTTTTTTTTTAATAGTTAAACAAAACTTTTGGAAAATTATATAACAAAACTCTTGTTGCATTTGATCTTGGTTAATTAAACCAAAGTTTAATCATTTTGAAATTTCATTTACTGTAAAAGATATACTGTTAGATTCAACAAAACTTTAGTTGATTCAACTATTTATAGTTTTTATTTTGATATTAGGTAATCCAATTTATTTAAAGTAAAATGATTCATCCTCTTTTGTCTGATTTAAGTTTTTTTTCAGTAATGTCAATTGTCATGTATATTGTCAATTCAACTAAGAGTTAAAATATTCACAAGACGTCTTTGATTTGACGAAAGGTTTGTTAAATCAACCAATTTTCTTGGTAATTTTGTTAATTTATTTAGCGCTGATGATTCTATGATACATTTGAAGAAATTGTAAATTCAACAAAAGATTTGTTAAACTGACTAAGTGATACTTAAAATTTTACCAATGTTTTGTTGAAACAAATTCTAAAATCGGCTACAAAATCCTTCAATTCAACAAAACTTTGTCTCTGCTTCTAAATTGACAACCAGAAATGTCTAACAATTCAATTAAACTTTTGTTAAATCAACTAAACTCATTGAGTTTATGTTCATTTAGAAATTTGTAAGAAAATTTCGGCCCAAACTTGTATTTATTTCTTCTGGCTGATCAAATTTAATCCCCATGTTCATACATTCAGACGCAGATTACATTCAACTCACTAGGAAGACACGCCAGTTTCTATTATAGATCTTAAGGCTTTCCCAGACAAGCACTAATAGCAAAGAAAGTTTACGATGGATATTTAAATGTTTGTGAATTCTATTTAGCTAAAGAGAAAAAAGTGTGAAGAGAGACGATCGTGTTACTGTGAATGCCGGAGAGAAAGTCTCCATGAAAGGAGAAAGAAGTAATATATATTTAGAATTTAGATGATGAAAAAAATTACATGTCTGAAACTATGTATTGATATGGTCCGTTTTTTTACACGGGATTTTATATCATATACGCCTTATTTTTTGACAAATATATTTTTAAAAAGACTTCATATATTTGAATGTATACAATTTCATATTTTGTTTTTGCCTCAACTCATGCAAAGATTCCCTGTTGGGGCGCTATTTTGCTTTACACTGAAATGAAAAAAATAGCCCATGATACAAAACTCATGGGATGAATTTTTTTTTAGCAATGAAAATCCATTTCTTTTCACTGTTTCTCTCCTTTTTATTTTCCGTAATTCATGTAGATTCGTTAGATATAGAACATAAGTTACTGGATAAAAGTCAATTGGGAGTTTATATTCTAAGTAATTTCTTAGTACATGATATATACTTGAAATAATGAATGTTTAATGAACGCGAAAGGAATCAAAAATGTAAGTACATCTGTAACTTTATTTCCTTATCAGATGCCACAAGTCAATGAATCTACTTCAAAATGCCAATAATATACTCTGATGAACTATAGTTGCGAAAGAGCCTGTTGGAATCTATATTAGCGAATAGGGGAGGTGACTTCACGGGAGTCCCTCAATTTAGCGAATTCTACCACATCTTATGGACACTCTTTATGGACCCGCGAAAGACACATAAAAATAAAATTCTCTAACATATATTACGCATAGACGATAAGCATAATCACGATATTGTGAGACATTCTGAGTATTTCGAGGTTTAAAAAAAACATTTTTAACACAATTAAAAATCAAAATTCGACACTGAAATACACACTAAACATATCCAAATCGATATGGATGGAAACACTCTTGTTTTACAATCGATGCTGATGTTCTTTTATTATTAACCGTATAGAGTTAATAAAAAATAAGCTGGGATATGGGAATCCCAGCTAAAAATATTACATACCAGAATAATATTGCTGTAAAAGATACCTGAATAGTGAAAATAAAAAAAAAACAGTTGAAAATAGTCGTTTTTCATTTGAAATTTTGAAACTCAGCGAAGGTTTTCCGGAAAATGTGTAGCAGGCAGAAGTCACATCTTCACAGCTATTGTATTTGTTAGAAACAGTTTCAATTGCCTATTTCGGCGTACCGGCCTACGCGTCGACCGCCCTCTTACAGAAAGTGTTCAAATTAGAATATTACTTCCGTTTTCCTTTTCCCGCGAAATATCAATCCATGGAGGTCAGCAATTCGAATTTAAAAGACAAAAAACTGGATTTTTTCTTGCATTACAATATTTATTACACATGGAATATGTTTTTTCACTAAAATATAGATAAATCTTTTAAATATTTCTATAGCATTTGAGAATGTGTGCGTTAAAAACTACATCTAGACTAGACGACCTACATGTATTGTGCCAACAATTAACTACCATAATCTCTGAAAATTGATTAAAATACGTCAATAAATATCACTGAAGCCCAAACTACATGAATCCTACCACTTGAAGTTAACAGAAATAATGGCTAAAAGGTTTGTATATCAACTAAATAATAGGAATTTATTATCCCGTAAATGCCTATAATTTAGCTGAGACACCAACCATATTTCGGTAGATTTTCAGCCTTTTAAGCCAACTTCAGGTAAGTTAATCTACCAGAGAGACAATTTCAGGGATGGCGGCGAGCCAAGAACTTATCACAGGAAACGAGGAGGGGGAGAGGGAAACAGAGAGGTAAAAAGGGAGACTTTGGCATAATTTGCTTAGCCCAGATCATTATTTCGGACCCAGGCGAGGAGAATGCTGAGGATGGGAAAAGCCAACTTTCATATATCACTGTGAATACTGATCGACGTGAGATCCTGATGATTCACCCTAATATCCCCCAGAATATCCGCCATAGCCATTATGACATCCAACAGCAAGTCACGGCTCAGCATTCTCATCTTGGGCAACCTGGCCACCTGCGTGAAGTCGTGGACAATCATCCTGAGGGCGTAATTCTTGATGTCCGGCACATTCATGCGATCAGACGCCTCGAGGATCTGCAGCACATTGTCAAACGTGATGTTATGCTCCAAATTATGCTTGCAGAAGGCCTGCAGGCGATTATTGGTGAAGCCATAAAAACAGGGAGCCTGAAATAAGTAGAGAGAATCCTCCGGAGGCATTTTCGTGTCGCCATAGTAAATGTAGCGCAAGAGAGAGTTGAAAGCCTCTCGTGATGGGCTGATGTCACCGATTTGAATCTGTTAAGGAAAAAAGGGAAAAATTGTGGTTTGTGTCTTGGCTAAAGTACACTCAGAGAAATCTGTGTAGGGATGTTTGTGTCTAGGCTGAAAGGAAATGAATATTAGCGATCTTTGTTGAGAACAGTTAGAAGCAAAAAACATTTTAAAATTTGAAGGAAGAAACAGTAAGAAAAGTAATAGTAAAAACAAAAACATTACCTATCTGTTGGTTTGAGTTTATAATAAAAGAATCAGTAAAAAACTTGAATGGGCAGTAAAATATTTAAGTACCTATTACAGAGATTAGCCTTGAGGACTTTCATTGTAATAAGAAGAATAATTTCCATTTAAAGTTCAGTATATTTCGGATATTTGAGAGAATTGTTTTGTATCCAAGATGTCTGACTATCTAGTGTTAATTCCGCTTGATGAATTGCCTGAACTTCGGGATTTATACAAAATCAATTGGCCACAACATCGTCTTATTTATCAGACCATTGACAACTTTTGCTTTTGGCTAAAGATAAACCCTTCACTGGACGATCTTAGCGTGTTTAGCTTAAACGGATCTTGGAGGGAGAATGGAACCGCTATTATAAAAGTTAGTTAAGTGTTTCGATAAAAAATAAAGATTTTAAAGATCGAATCTTGCAGAATCATCTCGATATCCACTTAGCAACTTTAGATGAGACTCTGGAAAGCTTATACCGAGCCCTATGTCTCTTGGATTGGAGTCCAGGACTCCAGGTCTACGCCTTTTTAGAAAATATTCGTCCGGCAGTACTAAGAGCCATTGCAAAGTGCAAAGTTCCGATAGACAGCGATATCACATACAAGTTATTCGAACTAGACAAAGAGAAAGCAAAGCATCTTGAAAATATTATATTTCATGATGGCATCAGAATCGAAAGGCTAACAATTAAAGATGCTGCGGTGGCCAATGATATGTGGTCCTACAAAAATGATAAATCCCTGAGATTTTTGCAAAGGCTTGCAGAGTACAATAACTGCTATGGTGCTCGATCATCAACTGGACAGCTCATTGGATGGATCTTCACCGATTGTTCTCGCGGCACGATCAATCTCCACGTTCTTGAAGGGTTTCGTGGCAGGAAAATTGCTCAAGCTCTAATCGTAAAGTCTTGCCTATATATTTCTGCAACCTTTAATCACAATCCTCACGCCCTGGTTCTTGAGACAAATTTCCCGTCAATTAGACTCTCCCAGAAGCTTGGCTATGCAGAGAATCCACAATTGGGATATTGGATTCAAACCAAACCATTTGAAAGTGTTGCCAACGAAACATCAAAATGACTAATTAAATTGTATGAGTGGATGTAACTATGCAATTGCACAACGTCTTTATTTCATTTAGTGAATGAATACTAAAATTTATTAGTTATTTGATTCACCTCGTATTTAATTTTTCTCTTTGTGTTTCCAAAAGTTTGGACAATTTTAAAACCTTGATCGACTATACAAATTTCTCAAGTTCTTAAATTTAGACGACTGATTTTTTTTAATGTAATTTAGCCGATACACCAACCATTCTGAGTTTAAAAGTAAATCAACAAAAAAGAGGAATAGGTACTCACATTCACTGTGTTGTCCGAGGGCATAAATGACCTGAACATGGCCTGAAAGTAGGAGCAGCGAGCTGCGAGAATGGACTTGTGAGCGGGAATAATATTTCCCTCCAGCACAAGATTAATGTCACAGAATTCTCCTCCCGTCTTCAGGAACACCGCCATATCACTCTCCAGAGTCGTTCCAACACTCTTATCCATCCTTAAGTCGATGGATGTCTTGCCGGGATTGAGTCTCTTCCGGATCACCTCCACCATCAGGGATTTCTCCAGACCAGCGAAATCCTGGGACATGACAATATCGTAGAAATTATCCTCCTTCACAATGAAGCCCAAACAATAATCCTTGATGACGGTGAGCTTCATCTTGTCGGCATTGAACAGAGCGTCCAGCACGTTGCTCTTAGAGATCTTAAACTCCAGATACTGAATGCAAACCTGCTCGAGGCGAGGAATGAAGAACTGCACGGCTAACTGATAGATATCCATCATGAGGAGGACAATCTTATTGGAGAAGGGATCACGGAAGTCAATGCGATCCGTGTAGATGTAATTGAGGACCATCTCAAATGCTTCCGGAACGGCTCCAGGTAGCTTCACCTCCAACATTTGACGCTCCGCGAAGGGAACTTCAGTTGTGCCGAAGATCTTCTCAAAATGCTGATTCCGCGCATCCCGTGCGGCTAGAATTTTCGTTCGTAGGAACTGACTTCGAGCCGCAATCATTGCCACATGAGCTGTAATCTTCACCTCATCCGCTCCCACAATGAACTGCACATCGCAGAATTGACGCTCAGCCAGGAATTTGCCCAGATCATCCTGCAAAGTGCAGCGCGGATAGGAGGAGAACTGGAAGCGATACATATCTCCACTGCGGACATTGTTGTCCACAGTTCCGCCGAAAATGTACATTGCATCGCTGATCACGGCGCTGGCGTGGAATACCCTTCCCGTTGGCACTTGGGAGTCCGTTTCCGGCATCAAAATGCTCCAAACCTAAGAGGTGAGTTTCCCATGAGAACTTCTTATGAGTTTTTTGGAGAAAAATAAATTACCTGAGAATCTAAGTCGTAGCAGTGCAGATCATTGGGCAGAGTGGAGTCCGCTGAGCCACCGAAGACGTACAGGAAGCGATCGTGGTGAACCATTGTGTGTCCGTATCGCCTTGCTGGTGGAGGAGGAGCTCCACGGAGGATGTGCTCATTGGAGATGCGTCTCCAGGTCTTGCTCTTGAAGTTGAACTCAAACAGGGCGTTGGTGATCTGGAGGCCACTCTGGCCAGAGAACACGTACATGCATCCCCTGGCCACGGCCACGGGGAAGTTGCAGCAGGTGGGTGGGCGATCGCCCTTCTGCTCAATCTCCTCCCACTGCTTCGTGTCGCCTATCAGAGGTATCGTCCACATGTCATTGAGGCGGGCGTTGCCATCGTATCCGGCGTAGATCCACAACTTGTTGTCGTAGACGGCGGCTCCGTGGGCGGATCTGGCCACCGGAGTCCTTCCGACAAACTTCCACTCCACCCAGAACCCCGTGGAGAATTTGTACTCGAACAGGTCATTCTTGTTCGTGAGATTCGAGTTGGAGTGGATGTCACCGGTGTAGCCGCCGAAGATGAACATGGAACTGCCATGGACAACGGCTGAGTGATGGTATCGAGGCGCCGGAGAGATCCCATTGTTGAAGGCTCTGCCCCAGGACTTCTCCTTCACGTCAAAGCGGATGAGATCATTCAACATGCTCTTCCCATTGTCCCCGCCAAACACGTAGATGGCATCCTTGTACGCCACGACGGTGTGTTTGCTACGGCGCGCCCCCACGAACTCATCACACTCCAGCATCCGCTTCCACTTGTGGATGGTCTCGAAGGGCGTGAAGTCCAGATTGAGGGTGTTCTCGCGCTCTCCGGGCGTGCCGGAGAAGGTGGCGCGACTCTTGAGGGAGCTGGAGCTGCTGTGGGACAGATTCCACGATGATGTGGACATGTCTGCAGTGGATTTCTTCATTTCCTTTATTCCTTTCCCAGATTCACTGATTGGCAAAGAACTTTTACTGCATTTTTCACACACAGAACAACACAGCGCATATAAAAGGACGTGATAAGCAATAAGAGTGGATTAGCTTGTGGGATATGGGATTCACATGGGGTAAAGGTAGGCTACGAAGTTGAAATAATTTTTAGCCATTAGAAAAGCATTGTCGTCAATTAGATAATTCCAAATTTCAGCCTGATCCAAATGGTATCAAAGAAGTTATTCAAGAAAGAAAATTTTAAAGTCTTTCAAAATGGCGGCCGGAAGTAAAAAATATAACTATAACATTTAACACATTATCCGTATCTTCTAATCGAATTTTCTATATAGACACTATTAGAGTCTACTAACTTACCGAACTTTTACCCCATTTCATCAGTATCAGCCAAGGTATCAGCATTTGGAGTAGCATTTTCTTTCCAATTAATCACAATAGCTGTGATCCGCTAAAACAACTGAAAACATTTTGATGTTTCTTTTCCGGAAAACTCAGCGACTTTTTCGGCGCAGTGACAGTTGCTCGACAAATATGGACGGCAGTCGCACTTTTTCTGTGGTGCTTCGTGCGTAAATATTTAGTCCCGGTACAGTAATTGCGAGGAGTGCGCTGTTTTTCTCCATAGATCCTCTCTGTGTCACTGGATCTCAGATTGAGCAGGAAGAACGTGGAAAACAGTACAGCGTGAGTTATTTTCTGCCTCCATATTTCCTCAATCCGCCATACAATTTCCTCATCAAATGCACAAAAACTGCCTCTCGCTGGTAAATTGTTGTTTGGGTGGCTCTTCCGCCTCGCGGTCTCTGGAAATTGTTTACCAAATCCGTCCACTGGGATTGTGACGTGCTGTTCCTGGGCAGGAAGTTTTGTCGATTTTATGTATTCCTTTTTTATTTCTTAACTTATTGTTTTTTTTTGGGGAAAAGCGGAGCTCTCATTGATTTTTGCTCCCCCTTCTTTGGATGCAATTTGGCTTTCCTCATCTCTCTCGCTCTCTCTCTTGGATTAGATCTCACAGAGTGGCGGCTGAAAACAATGCCCCAAGAGAGAGTGTGTATTTTTCCATCCACTTGTGCCATTTTTCCAATTAATTAAGAATGAATGAGGAAAAGCCTTTACCTGGTGGGCAAATTGAGTTCACGTATCGATTTCTGTGGCGGGTGGAAAATTGATATCTTTTGAATGAAAAATGGTGTATTTGGTGGAATGGACAAAACACCCGGACTATCTAATCTCTATCGTGTTCTGTTTTTTTTTTTTCTTTTCTTCACCAACACCTAATCAGCGGGGAGGAATTGAGTGTACCCACCAAAGTTAATTAAGACTCCGAACATGGCGTCGGGCGGCGAAAAAAGATGGATCGGAAGCGGTGTGTTTAATCCCCAGAGCGGAGGCCCAGCAATGCCAGAATGGAAGAAGGAGCTGATTCAGCGTCGAAAGAATCTGGCCAAATGCATGACATCCACAGCAAGTTCAGGTGACTTTGTCATTTTGCATCTTCACTCTTTTTATCTCCGAAGCCCATCACATAGAACAGTTACAGATGTTTTGCCTCTTGGCGATGCCAATCAAGCGATGTACAAGATGAGAGTGAGGGAAAAAAGCAGCGGAATGTGCTTAACTCAGGTTAAAATATAGCTGGAAGGGGGTTTGCGTCTTGGATAATTTATAGGTTTTCATTGAAAGATTAGGGTTGTGTCTTCGCTTAGAATAGGCCTCTTTTTAGATGAGTCAACATGCCTTTTCATGAAGGGATACGGTTTATTCGCTTGCTTTTCGTCAATTTCCCGAAAACGAGTTGAAAAAGAAAGAAAAATTTCATTTGCACAAATCAATTCGACTAAAAAGGCTATTGACTCGTCTAAAGAGCTAATATAAATGAGAAGCTCAAATTGGTCGAAAAAATGCATCACTACAAATCAACTGGCCAAAAAGATTATTATTTATCTGAATTTGCCCAAAAAATGATGTTTGTCTTGGCTAAATAAGAGGCCTATGCTCTTAAGCCAGAAGATCTTAAAGATTTGATAAGTTTCTCATCGAAAAGATCTGTTGACTCGCCTAAACAGGCCTATACGAATCGGGGATAAAAGCTCCAACATAATTAAGCAAAAATGACTTTTATTAGCCGAGATGCAAACCACATCTCTCCTATTCTTAGCGGGGACACAAACCGATGGCCTCCTAAAAGGTCTATTTTTCACCAAGCCTCAAACTCTTTTTTAGAAGTCGGTCAATTCCAGATAAAGTCGCGTCATTTTTTTCTCTCCCACCTACTCTCAATGCTCTCTCACCAGATGTCAGCTGAAAGTCCAAGGAAACATGGCCTAATACGGTGGAGAGTCGAGAAAAAAAAACTGCTTCCCGAATGTCTGAAAAAGATGAAATCATTCTGAAAATGGCCTTCCTGGACTTTCAGGGCGCGCGCGCATGCATTTGATGAATCCCTGAGATGACGACAGTGAGAGACTCATTAATGCATAGGCGTGTGCAGAGGCAGTGAAATTGGAATATAGACCGGATATTTCACATGTCCAAAGTTCAGTACTTTGTCTCTCTCATGAGCACGCCTTTCGGATGCGTCCGCAATGAAAGGGAATCGCAGGCTGGGACAATGCTGGCTGACCAATTGACTCTCACTGCCTTTTTCTGCCACACGCGGGAAAATTGACGAGAGATTTGAGAGCATTTTTCTCTCCCACTCACGCGTCTCGCTACAAAACACTATTTTTTATACACGGTGGATCACTCAAGAGGTCACAGCTATTGCATTTTACAGGGAGCATTATAAAGGCGTTATCAGAAAATTGGTCTAAAAAATCTTCCAACAAAATCTCTGTCAAAATTTCATCAAAAAATGTGTCTAAAATTTTAAATTTCTATTCATTTTGTCTTTTGCTGATTTACAGAGCAATTCTAATAATAGTCCTTGTGAGAATTAGGCGAGATTCTGGCTAAAACTAGTCTAAAAGTTAAATATTCTTAATAAACCATTCTCTTATTGAATTTTTCTCGTAAATTCAAAGTTGATTTTCCTCAATAAACAAATAGGGACTTGGATTTTCGAAATTTTGTTGTTTTAGGCGGAATATATTTTAAATAATCAAATAATTCTCTTTATTAAAAACTGGTTTAAGTGGGAAAATGCATTTATTTTTCTATCTTATCATTCATTCATTACATTCTTATCTAATTGAGATTGAATTATTGGAAATTTTGTTGTTTTTCGATAGAAAAATTGATTTGAATGGCAAGTTTTTGGTTAAAGTAAAGGCGCTGTCAGACGATATATTTGAACCCATTTCTAAATGCGAAATAACTAAATTTTCTTACAATATTTTCTCAAATTAGCTTTTTAATAAGTAATCTTATTAGAATTTCCCAAAAATCTCCCTAAATAAACGAAAAATGCTATTTAGATTACCTTTAGATGAGATTAAGACATAAAATCTCGTCTAAAAATGAATTATAATAATTGTATCTAATTTCCCTGAATTAATTCGATGTAGGTATCGTTATTTGATAAAGATTTTTGGAAGCCCCTGAATTGTTCAGCTTCTGAATTTTCCCTTTTCTTCTTTTCTCTAAACATTTTTCAATTTCAAAGTCCACAATTTCAAGGTGGATAAATGAAGAATCACAAAGGGCGCATGTTTCAAAAGCCCCTGTTTCTTTTTTCACTCCACATTTAAATTCCATCAAACAATGAATGTGACCATCGACGAAATAATTACAGAAAAAAAGAAGAGAGAAAAAGCGAGGGAATTGTTAAAATGTAGGCGCTCTGGAGTAATTATTTAATACAAGAGAAGAGAAAAAAAAACTGGTGAAACAAGAGAGAGAAAATGCGTTGTAGAGTGAAAAAAGGAAAAGTTCACAAATTGGTCTATGAATTTACCATTGAAATTGTTCTTTGCAAATTTTCACCCTTGTGCCTCTTTCTCAATTTCCTTTGCGGCTTTCTGGAGGATTTATTAGTTGATTTGGTCGTTGAGGCACAAATTGACTTGCGAAAAATGTTTGTGTGGATTTTTTTTACAACAATATTTTACATTCGTATTAATATAACTGTTTCACAATGAAAAATTCATCATTTGGGGGAATATTTAGGCTTGATGATTTTTTTTTCGTAAAGTACTTAAGCGTTTATTCTCTTCTACTTGTTGTTCTCTCTTTCATTGCGCGCATGAGAGTTGATGCGAAAGCTCGTGTTGAAATTGTTGGCCTTTGGGTGAATTTCATGAGCAAGAATATTTCCACATCAATCATGATATAGACATTTTGAGAGGCGATAAAATGATTTTCCTATTTTGTAATTGTATTTTTTTTTCGTTGATTATTTCATGAGAAAATGTGTTTGTTGTTTTACAATGGTGGTTAATAAAAAAAGAAATACTCCAAGAGTTTGTCACACCCTAAAATTCCATTAAGAACGTCATATAAGACGTTATCATGTGATTTTCAGCTCTAGTTTCTGTTGTACTTTTCACCCACTTTTGCACAGTTTATTTCCCAAAGTAAATAAGTAATAATAATTATGAAAAAAAATGAATTTTACTGTGGGACAAAAGTCTTTGCAAATAAGCAGCTGTTTCTCGCAAATTGCTTTGTAAATTTCAATCACTGTGCAAACTTTCTCTGTAAATGTAAATCCTCGCGGAGAGAGAGAGAGAAGAGATTAGTGGAAGAAGGTAAAATATTGACTTTGGAGACAAGAAATCAATAGTGAAAAATTCTTATCGCTATGACGAGTGAGATAAGAGTTTTATGGAATATTATGCAAGATAATATATAAGTGAAATCCAATGTCAACTGATTAAATATAGCTCTGGGGAGGAATTCGAGGCAGCAAACAAAAGCAGTTGGGTTGCAAATCTTTCTCCACTCTTGACAAATATAAAATGATTTGACAAAATAATGTTTCACATGATAAATACTTATAGGCATTATAAATGCACGAGAGGAAATTCAACACAGTTGTTGGATTTTTTTCGCTGTGGTAAACACCAAAATGCAATCGATACTGTGCAATTTTCAGCAAGTTGTCATTTAATATTTCATTATTATATGAAATAATTACCACGTAATTCATGCGAGGTTAGTGGTTAATGCGATGGAGAAGGGGTTTCCTCTTTTGTGCTCAGTGACCCTGTTTCGGGGCAGTTCGACTTTGTTTCTGTTAGCACGAACTTTTTTGGTCACTCAATAATTGCACGTGGGGGCGAAGGCGGGCAGAGGAAACACACCAATGACTCCACTAACTGTGCTTAAACATGCCAATTATGAGATGCTATATATTTTCCAGTCAATATCTATTTCTCTCTCCAACGATATGGAGTGGAGAGAGAAATGATTAATTGGTGTGTGTGTCTATGTGTTTGATTGGAAAAAGGGCAGGTGGGGAGAGTTCACCTTATTTGGGTGGCTCTATTGAGAGAAAAGTGCGTTTTTTTCCTTCAAACTGTTCATTGATAACTTCTTTCGCTCTCTGTCGCGATCAGACTTGCTTAACTTTAATTCCTCTCTAGACATGTTGGGAAGGAATCGATTCTTTACAACTCTTTTTATTGACGGGTAAAGTTTCAAGAGGAATTTTGAATATAGACAAATTTTCATTTCAAGAGTTTCATTTTATAAGAGTTTAATGATCAATTTGTTTTTATTGGTAAATAAGTTTTATAGGACAATGGATTTTATAGAAAAAAGTTATTTGAGCTGGAACTATAAAAATTAAGCCTTGCTTAGAGCTTACGATTGAAGCTGACTTAAAGCTTAAGTCTCGCTTTAAGCTTGCAGCTAACTTGAAGTTAACTTAAAGCTTCAAGTTTAACCTTAAGGTTTTTCCTTTCTATCATATTTTAGTTCAAACTTTTGTCACAAAAATTAATAAAAACTTTAGTTTAGAGATTGCGATTTAGAGATTTTCCTATAAATATGATTCGCTTTGTTAATAACAAAATTAAACAAGGTAAACCAATTTGGAGTAAAGAAGATAAATTAGCTATAGATAAAATCAACAAAATAGCTTTTTACAGCAAAGATCGCAAAGATGATCAAATTTTTATTTTGCCATAAAAATCTGGCTAATTTTTCCATAAAATTATTAAAACTTATCTAATAGCAACAATTCTTTTTCAATTTTCCAATTTTTGAATAGAAAACTTGCTATAATATCATGTTTCCTTCAATTTACTCGACTTAATAGAGCAAATGTAAAGTATATAACTTTCCTGACAATGTAAAGAAACAACTCTGTAATGACTGGCGGGCTAATAGCTAAGGAAAATGTATGAAGCGCTCCAAGATCAAGAAGTAACGGAGTCAAGTCTATTGTCGCGCTTTGATGATTGAGCTTCTTCATTCGTTTCTAATGTGTTTCTTCATAATAATCTGTTTGGTGTGTATGTGTTGGGTGCAAAAATGATTTGAAACCCAGCAGTGAATCTCTTTCTTCTTGCAGGTCATTCGCATTCGCAGCAATGCCACGGAACAGCAGCAAATTCCACACAAATACAACGTCAGACGAGAAGTGGCGGCCAACAGCGAAGCGGTTCGACGGCTGGTGAATGCAGAGCAACGGTTCAGTCTAGTTGCGAGCGGGATGGTGAGCGTGTGTCCCATGCAGTAGCCAGCAATGGTTCATCCTGTGCTGCTCACGAGGATAAATTGTGTGAAGTGTCGTCCGAGAGTGGAAATTGTACATCTGGTGGTGGTGCTGGTGATATCAGTGATTCAAGAGACATTCTGCAAGTTTGTGATAATCACCGAGTGGATAAAATGGTGGCCGTTCAGGAGGTGTGCGGCGAGAAGTTGGACTATGACACGTCAGAGGAGCTCAAGTATGGGGCGGGAATTGTGTCGAAGCTCGTGTCACGCTTCATGAGTTACACCATGAGGGTGTCCGCGGCCAAGGAGCGCCCCAGTCTTGATAATTTACGTCGCGCCACGAGTCTCAATAACCTGTTGGATGATGAGGAGGAGGAGTCAAGGAAAGGCGCTGAGGAGGTGCAAATTGACGCCAAGACGCCGGATGAGGTGATTGTTGAGAGTGGAGGCGGCGTCGGCGGCGGTGATAAGGGTGTGTATCGCCATCGGCCGCAAATGGGAGCTTATCAGCACAGTGAGATCATGAGGAGACGTCAAATGGGTCGAGGAAATGATTCACTGAAGCGTGCCCGATCTGTTGATGCTCTGTTGCGTGTTGAGGCGACAAAGGAGCCAGAGAAGACGCCAGCAGATGCAATTGCTGAGGAGACTCCAACACCGCCGCCAACTGTTGATGTGACAATTGAGGATAAGATCATGAATGCGAGAGAGCGTGGTGAGGCGAAACCAAAAAGACTGAAGTCCTTCATGGATGATCCTGAGCGTCCGCCACCGGATCTGGTGAAGACGACGCTGAGAATTTTCGAGGCCACCGCCAATCGTCGTGGCCGGCCGCCAACGTGCCGGAGTGGCGAAGTGGCCGCCAAGGTGGCGAGCTTCAAGTCTATTATATCGTGCGAGAAGCCGGCGATTCTCTATCCAAAGCCACCGGTGAGCCCCAAAAAGGCTCTGGTGGGCAAAACAGTGAGATCTAGTCACACGGTCACAGCAAAACCCGCCACAGTTGTTCAGGAGCCGGTGAATAATTCACAGCCTGTTGTCACGACCAGCTTGAATGTGATCCAGAGATCACCATCACCGTTGGCCATTCGCATGGACATGACGTATAGGAGTGTTAAGAATTTCTCACCGTCGTCACCGCAATCACCGAAGCCGGATCTGATTAATGTTTCGGCGGTGCCGCGGAAGAGCCAGGAAAATGGTGTGACGATGGGTTCCGAGTCGCCGAGCATTGCACAACTCACAAGTAAAATTCAATCGATGAAAATTGAGTCACCCGGACACCAAGTGGTCAGTGAGGTGAGAAAAGTGCCACTGAGGAGTGGAACTGTCAGCTCCACCACTGAGGAGTCCGACACGGACACAACAGACAGCTTCGATGACGATGTAGAGGCTGATCGTGGCAAGAGGATATCCAAAGGGGAGTTGGAGAATATCTCAAGAGCCGGGGCGACAACAGAATTCAACTTTGGATGCACCAGTACACCCATTAGAGACAAGAGTCACCTGCCACCGCTCACAAATGGTGGCAATTTGACGCTGAATGAGGAGGATACGCAGGATCCGACGGCCGCCTGTGTGGGTGAAAGTGAGGTGAATGGTGTTATGATGAAAATGGTGGAAAAATCCCAGGAAAATGGAGTGAATGAGCCGCTGGTGGTGGAGACAAAAGAGATTGTCGAATCGACACAGTGCAGTGAGAAACAGCTGACAAATCAGGAAATTGAGAAGAATTTGATCAATAGGGAGAAGAGTGAGGGGAGTGTGACACAGATGGCGCCCAAATGGAACGCCGCCAAGAAGAAGCCATGGAAGGAGGAGCCCCAGAACACCACGATGGTGTTCAATTTCAGCAATCGGAAGGATGTACCTGACTACATTGAGAATGACGGTGTGGTGCTTCGCAGGAGACGTGAAATGCCCAAGGTGAGTGACTCTCAGCAATTTATGGACTCGATCAGCAAGTTTTAGTTGTTCTTGCACTTGTACATATTCCTTCTTTGCTATAAGGGGGAAATATATGGGGAATATTCTTTCATTGGAAAATTATTTAATGTTTGCTTACCGAATAATATTTTAGTTGTCATTTTGTTTATAATGTTTAGCGATTATTCAGCAAATATTAATCAGTTTGCAAATATTTGCAAATATAAACATTTATGACAACATTTTGCTACCAGATAAACCCCCCTTGTCTTTGGTATTTAACGCAATCCAGGAAGTGGAGTTGTCACATTAAAGTAATTTAGTGGGGAGAGAGTCTTCTCGCTTAATCGATATTGAGTTATAAATTAGTGAAATTGCACAGCAAAAGAGTCTCAATAATGTCTGTATTTTGCTAAAGATTTTTTTTATGGTCGCGCTGAACACAAAGTCTTGAAAGAGAAATGTAATTTTAACCCTTGTGTGGTGAGATTTTTTGATGGTGGCCTTTGCCTCTGACGAAAAAAAGCAAAAGGCAGCGGTCGTTGGCGGTTGTGGCGTTCCAGTCAGATACATCAGCACAATTAAAACTGAATTGCTGATTAGACACTTTTTTTCAATCTGAAAATTATCATGTTTATATTCATTTATATGTTTTTCTAGTCTGAAATTGACTTATAAAGAATATCCAAAAAGAGTTTCCTGGGAAAATCTGCATAATTAAGCGATTATAGATGAAATTTGATTTTTTCTAAGAGAATTAAAATTATTTCTCGTAATTCTTTATTATTTTTATTTAGTTTGGGATTGGTATAATTGTGTTTTGGCTAATATACGAAATATTTAAAAGAAGCGTAAAAAGAGAAAAACCGTTTAACAAGATAGCACTTTTTACAGTTGACTCCTTCGGTGCGTTCTTTAATTGCCCAGATACCTAAGCTGGGAAGTTTGATTAATTTTAGAAAAAAAAATCAGTAGAACAATTCTACTGAATTGTTTAATTTTATAGATATTTTTTTTTATTAGTTGTTTGTTTCATTCACCGGAAAATTTCAAATAAACATTGTTTTTAGTCATTCAAGTCTCAATGCGCTTTAAAGCACTTAAGATAAGTCGTAAGCTGCTTGAAAATCCCTGATAATCCACAAAAATGTAATTATTTTTTCTTTTTAAAGTTTTCTAAGAAAAAACTCGTCCTTCGTTAATGTTATTAATAATTGATTTGTATGTTAGATTTAGTTTTGGTCAAGATTAGGCTGGATTTAATCTTTTATGACTTTTAGGTCCAAATATTCGCAAGCCATCAGGCTTAGAATAGGTTGAGTTAGACCTGCTTAGATTTAACCTAAATCTAACCTAACCTAATTTGAACTAGGTTAGGTTAGGCTAAGTTAGCTAGAGTTTAAATCTCTGTAACTCAAAAAACGTATAATTTGTTAAATTAGCGAAAGGTGCTTTATTTTTCTAAAAAGCCATTGGTTTATCGACGAAACAGAGACATGTGATCTAAACTGCTTTAGTGATATCGACCTATTTCAATGCTAATTTCGTGATTATCATTTTTGGCCCTTCCGAAAAAAGCGACATGCTATATTCTCATTGATAAAACATGTAATTTGAAGGGGGAAACATACAAAAGTATTCCATCACGTTCATTTCCCTTCTTTTGCGGTGCTTTTTTTTTCGCGCACATGAAATGGATCACATGAGAGAGAATAAAGTACGATGAAGGAATCAAAATTAATTCCACACGAGTGAACAATGTATGATGAAAGGTTTTAGTCACATTTTTTTTTCTTCAATTCACTGTATTTGCTCTCATTCTGATAGCGCGGTGATTTTTTTCTCTGTTTGTCTTACGCGAATGAGGAAAAAATCCCTAAATTGTTTTGGGGGGAAACATACCTATTGATTTTTGGAAATAGCAATCTCAAAATAGCTAATCTTAAAGGCAGACACGGGAATTGATAAAAATTCCACTCGAAATTGCGCAAAAATTTGTCGTGATTAATCGTTTAGGGAAGACACTGAGCAAGTGAAGAAGAAGATTCGGTGATTTTTATCACGTTTTTTTTTGTTGTTGTTGTGTGGGACCATGTCGAGGAGACCACGATAAGACTGAGTGGTGATAATCACGAGGGAAAACATTGAATTATATTGATGTGAATTTTGCGACAGAGAGGTTGACTTTTTTTTTCTTCATTTCTATTACAACCAAATGTCCAATGATTATTTTTTCGTGTTACGCTCGAAGATAACGCAATCTTTGCGCCCCAACGTTTACCTGGGAATGATAAGAAATGGGGGAGAATAAATAAATGTTTAGAGAGATATTTTGTGTCAATTATCAATGATGAAAATTACTTCCCTGATAAGAGAGGAAGAATAATTATTTGTTCACGCAAGGTTTATTGAACAGAAAATGTATAGGAATAATTTTTGTGTTTGTGTGCTTTTTCTGTGATTTTCCTATTGCTCAGGAACATAATAAATTTTGTTGTGTGTTTTTTTTTCGCCAACATTTGACTCAGCGTGTGTGGGATGTATAAAATAATAAAAAGTGGGAAATATGAATGGATGAAGTAGCACAATGTTGTTAAATAAAATAATTTGCAGACACAAATTGTTGTGCAATTAATGTTGGACACAAAATATGGGCTTTTTCGTAAATATAAATATAATAAAAAGGAAGAGATTGTAATATGGGAGGTGAAATAAAATTGAGGATTTGCGAAAAAATCATCCATATATAACAGCAATTTTTCATATTAGACGCTCTGTAATGAGCTGCAATTTACATTGAATTTTCCTTCATGTTTCTCTCATGTTTTCTTTCTACCTGTCTGGCATCAGTGGACGGTGGAAATTGAAAGAAATAATATGTAGCGTTAAATTCTATGTTTGTGTTTTACCATCGTGGAAATAATTTTTCCGTCCACCCACTCAGTCTATACCTATGGGCGATTTTTTTTGCGCGCGCGCTTCCAATAATGGCTAAAAATTTCACTTTTAACCAGTCAAATGTGGCAAGTAGTAATTTTCTTGCCTAATAGACTTTTCTCTGCTTCAATTGTCGCACAACGAGGAAACTGATTTTCCATCGTGGCCAAGAGTGGGCTTGTTGCAAGAGAAAAGTCACTGACTTACACTTTCAGCATAAAAGAAAGTTTTTTATTTATTTTAATACAGAAGAGACACTTTATGCAGTCTCTAGATGACTCTTTTAAAAGTCTGATTTTAATATTATTGGAATTTTATTTTTGACCATATCAAAAGTGAGAGGATCTTTTCCTCATTTCTCTTGCACAATGCATAAAGTAGCTTATTACAGTGGATGATTGGGCATAATTAAGTGATTTTCATATCAATCTCTTTATTGGCAATTGGTCTGATATCTAGATTTTGGGCACTTTCTGTTTTCTTTTTGCCAAACTGTTTTCAGTGTAAAAAATGATTGATTGATGGAATTAGATGATATGGTGATACTTTTTTTTTAGCAATTCCTTTTATTGCCGTCAATTTCCCCGCCTGAATTTGAGTCATTTGTTTCCATAGAGAACAAATAAAATTTTTAATAGGCTTTCTTTAAATTTTTCCCTGATCAGAAATTTATATGGGCGCTTTGTTGTTGTTTTTTTTCGGCGAATATAAAAAGAAAAGTTTGCATATTCAAGTAAACTCAATATTCCTAACCAATTGAAGTGGATGAAAGTGCAAATTTAAGCCCATTTTCTCCACTATTAGTTTTCCAGCCAAAGAAATCATGTTGATGGCTTTTAATTGCATATGTATACCCGGTGAAAGAGAGAAAGATTTGAAAAAATATAGCAATTATATTTAAACTTTATTGTCTTAAAAAATAGTAATTTGTTTTTCTGATTCATCTTCTTGGGATTATTCACTAATAAAAGTATTAGATAATTAAAAGGAGAGAACAAAAAATATATATATAAGGAATGATTTTTATGTGAGTGCCAAACAGTGGGTGAATAATTTATTCATTACTTTCCGCCCCAATTGTAAATATATTATATATATGGTTGGTTATTGGGTGGCCGCGCTGTCTGAGAGAAAAATATAAAAGATTATTGTTATTATATTTATATAGAGAGAAGAAAATTTACAATATATTAGAGATAATTGGTGAGAGAGAAAAAAATTGAAAATTTACCCAATAATGTGTTGAAGTGTTTGAGGAAGGGAAAAAAAGAGAGTAGTAAATGTCTGGTTGAATTTAATATTAACTCACGATTTTTATCTTCTGATCGATTCTCCAAATGCGTGACTAAACATTTAATTGCATGTGCGTAAATTGGAATTCTTTTTAGGCTAAATTCTCTCTTGTTCAATTGTCTGGGCAATTGCGAATAATTTGTGTCTGATGGTCGCAATTTCATCTTCTTCTTGTTTCAGCCTGGTGAGTCGGGATTTGTTCTTCTGGGCGATGCTCCCCTTGAGACATCAACAGATCCCGATGATTCCTGGACAATGGGTCCTCCGTCACCTTGTGATGTGGATTTCTCGAATGACAACGTAATCATCAATGGAAAGTCGAGCTTGAGACATAAATCGGGCGACAGCAAGGTGAGAAATTTATTTATTACAATGTTTTATTATAATGTCTAAACTTGAAATTTTCCACACATCAATCAATCTCAATTTTCACTCTGGAAACTCAAGAGTGAGAGAAAGAGGAAAATCGCGCTCAGACGCATTTGTGTGATTTTTCTCGACTGGGTTGGAAGTGAAGCGAAAAAATATTGAATAGCTATTTTATACAATATTGCGCATTTTAATTAATATAGTAATTAAATTCTTATTTTACGAATTACTGGAATTGCTATTTTAGCAGAGAAAAAAACAGGCATTTTTATGGGGGAATATTAGATTTTATATCTTTCTAATCTTGATTAAATTGTTGAGATTGAGTGAATTGAAGAAATGTTGGCTATGGAATTTTTGGGTAACAAAATTTACAGCTCTTGTAATTAAACCAACAATTTAATATGGCTATTGTGGCGCTTATTGTTCCGCTGCACAAAATTTAAAATGAAAGATTTACTTTTTATTCAAAGGAAAAGCAAATTTGAAGGATTATTTAAAGGAATTTTGTAGAAAATCAGCTTGAGAAATCGATAAACATTTGAATAATCAGTTTTAGTACAGATTTTGTGGAAAGTTAAAGTTTTTGCGGATTTTATCGATGACTTTCACGAAGAAAAGAACAAAAAATATAGTTTTGGGTTGCGAAAAAGATGTTTAATGAGAAATTTACAAAATTTAGATCAAATTCGCATTAAAAGGGCAAAAAATAATAAAAATTCTGTTTAGACGAGTTTAAGTAGTAACATTGCGCTGAAAACTGGTCTAAACTGGGCTAATACCATATTTAACCTAACAAGAATGATTAATCTATGAATTTCTATCGAATATTTCACAAGGATTTCCAGAAAATCTGTATTGATCGGTAAAAAAAATGAGTTAAATCCAATTTAGGACGAGAAAAAATTCGTCTAAATCTCGTCTAAAAATGTATTTTTCGCAATATTTACTTCTAAAACAATTTCTCACCTGTTTACACCTTTACACAAAAAAATCAAAGATCCGCTGTGAAGTTTTAATTTCGTGAAGTTCATCTTTCTCTTCAAATTTGGACTATAAAAGAGTTCACTTAAAATTGGGGCAAATGTAATTTGTAGATCAATCGTGTCGAATTTCTTTCGAATGGTTATCTCGTCAGTAGCTCTCAGAATGTTTGGAAAGGTGAAAAAAAAAAACATCAGTGGCGAATAGAATTTTGGAGAAAGAGAGAGAATAAAAAAAAGATTTCTCTTCACGTGAATTGAATTAATCAATATATTTTATATTGGTATGATAATTTATCGAGTTCTTAGCGGTACTTTCGCTGATTTCGTATAAATTCACACTCACCACGAATTCTTTCATTCTTTTTTTTTTCATCTCCTCACCTTCATAATGTGAGAGGTATTTCAATTTTAATTCTTTCCACCTCTCGTGAATGCCTCTTTTGCATTTCCAGTAAAATATTTTTCTTCAATGCTTCTTTTTTTATATCTTTTCATCTTTGGCATTCCTTCGAAAAATGCAGAGTGAAGAGAATTTTTCCATCTCGGCTCTTTTTTTCTTCTACTGAATTTTCCTTCCTCGCAGCGCGTGAATTTTATTGCCATGAAAAATTCTTCGAGATCCATTCCGGTTTCAGAGAATGATGGATATAAACTCGTGATTTTTAAGTGATGAAATAGTTGAGAAGGAAATCAAATGGATGGAATAATTTGTGTCATTTGAACAGGAACTTTTCATTACTGGAAATTAGATTTTATTTTTCTGCAAGTCAAATGTGGATTGAGAAAGATATTGGTGACCCATTTAGTTGTTTGGCTCTTTTTTTCGTGGCTTTTACAGTTTTGATCGCGCAACATGAGCAGTAGAATGCAACGAATATCTTTTTTCTTGCTGTTGCTGCGGGTTTTTTTTCTTTGAGTGGGACAGAAAAGTATATACATTTAAAATGGGAGACATTGCGAGAATGAGGGAGAAAATTGATTGAGCACGAACAAGAGGGTGAAAACAAATTGTAAAAGTTCTGCAATTGTAAGAAATGTTTGTTACATAAATGCTTCCCATTGAGAAATGTCAATAAAAAGTGATTTCAAGTGACTTTTCTTGCATGAAACACAATTAAAGTTTAGCACCTGTTTCTGCAATATGACTGAGAGAGAAGGGGTTTTTACGAAAAAAAAAATGTCGTAAAATAAGTATTTAACGGTATAAAGAAAACGGCTAAAGAATATTTTATTCTCAGTGAAAAATTAAAATAAGAATAAAGAGTAAATAAAATTTAACTCGCCTTTATAATCAAAAAATCTTTATTGGTCTTTATTAATCCTGAAACAGTTTGATTTTGGTTTGAGTTTAAGAATGATTTGTTCCCTTTTTCCTGTTTTTTTTTTTCAAAAATTAACCAAAAATATCCTTGAAACTATCCAAACTACACAGCTTAAATTAATTAATCTAAAATCTCCCACTTAGTTTAAATCAGATGGAAATGTATTTTTGTTTGTTTGATATTCAAAAGAAGATCTTTTACTCAATACGCATGGCATTTGAATTGCAAAAAAGAAAAGCATAACATGAAGAAAAAGATTTAATTAGTGAGAAAGTGAGAGAGAAGATCAAGACAGACACATGATGGAAATGGCGAAGATGTTGAAGAAAAATATCTAAAATGCACCGTTTCATGCAATTACAATAATTCTACGTGAGTTCTCCTTCGTTCAACACTTTGCTCTTGTTTTCACCTTTCCAAACACGTTTTCTTGGTTGGAATATCAGAGAGAGAGAGAAAAGGGTGTAATTTTAGGATTATTGTCTTTCAAAAAGAAAAAAAAATTAAATACCGGTGTTTGAGAATCTCTGAATATCATTGGAAAATATCTCTGTGCAAAAATTCACTTTTCAAACTCTTTTCGCTAACATTGAAAGGCTCTCCTTTGGATGGTGAAAAGAATTTAGAGTGTGAAAGATTGGAGCAAAAGAGAAAAGAAGAAATATAAATTACTATAATCTCTGTACTTCACAAAATTATCTCGGAGTCTTTCATTTGGTAAATTCGTGGTGAACCAATAAAAGATAGAAATAATCCCATCGCGCTCTTCAGAATATCTCGAAAATGTCTTGAAATAGTTGTTTAAGGTGTCAAAAGTGAAGAATTGTGCCAGAGAATAGAGCAGGTTTTAATTGCCTACACTTTTCTTGTACAGTTAGTGACATATTTTACCATCCATTCTCAATTTCATGTCTCCAATATGTTCCTCTTCACGATTTTTCTTCTTCATCTTCCTGGGTGTTTAAGCAGTCGACAAAAAAATACGAAAAGGTATAATTTCACAGATAGATTAGCAAGATAGAGACAAATTAGCGTTGCTTTTTTCTCCGTGAAGCCACCTGATAAGGAAAGTCTTCTCTGTTGCCTTAATATTGTCTTAATATCGTATTCACGGTAAAGTAGGAAGACTTTCGATTTGGGATGCAAAATTACTTCTCGTCAGTTCATTTACAATTTTCCATCATTATTTGGATGAAATTTTTTGCTTTTTTTCTGTGAGTCATTTTGAGATTTCACGGAAAGTCTCCAAAATGTGGCTGTTGTGATGATTTTTTTTCATAATTTCAATAACATTTGGAAAGCTTTTTGATGATAGTAAGTGAAAAACTTGGCTGAAATGATTAGATATTAGCTTAAGTGGGACAATAGGTGTTTCGTATTTCTCAATAACTGATGACTAAAGACCTCAGCATTAAATGATCAATAAAGCAAAGTCACAAGATATGCAGTCATGCTCTGCAATTAGGTAATTTTTAATAAGTAACAATTACTTCCATTCATTTAACCCATGAGCGAACAAGAAAAGTTAAATCTTTGATCAAATCTGCATTTCTTGATCAATTTTCTTATTTTGTTGAATATTTTGAAAAGTTCTTTAGAAACTCTGAAACTGATTCCAACCTCATCAAAACAATTAGTATAAAATTAAAATCAGTTGAAATTTGTTGACTCTGCAAAAAGTTGAAAGTACTTTGACTCTTTCATTGTTACCAGTTTTATTTGACGTTGTAAAAATGTTATCAGTGGCGTCTGAGTTGTTTGAAATATCCGCTAATAAATTGGAAAGCAATCTATGGTATTGATTGGGCTTTAATTTGACCGTTTTGGGGTTGAGTGTCTGTTTTACAATTTTTTTCAATAGAAAACAATCGAAATGTCTCAGATTGCAATCACTAATTGATAAAGAAGAACATTCAAAAATATTTTCTGCGTATTAGGTACTTAGGAAATGCAAGTGATCCACTTTTAGACGAGATTAAATCATCCTTAGCTTAAAAAAATGATTAAAGATGATTTTTCTGTGAAGGAGAAGATAATTTTCATAAATTTCAACATAAGATTGATTAAGACAGTTTATCCAATAATTAATTATCAGATAATCTGCTAAAATAAGCGTCTAATGCGAGTGATCCACTTTTAGACGAGATTTAAATGGCTTAATTTCGTCTAAAAGTTGCTTATTCGCGTCTTTCATTTCTTTATGCAAATTATCTGATAATTAATTATCGGATGTTCATTATGAATCAATTATAGACTGAAATATTATAAAATTATACCAAAAACTGTTATAGAATATTTCGTTCAAGGGTTAATGAATGTCCTTAGAGAGTTTAGATCATGAGTGACTAATAGAGAATTAACAAGCAATTATTGTGGTTATATACGAAAGTCGTTTTCTATTATATTGAACTTTGTTCAGTTAGAACAGTG
>CAKKOB020000642.1:26300-41290 GCA_918844115.2 Phlebotomus perniciosus | reverse complement strand
CTACCGGGTCATGATGTATAGAAGAGTTGGTCAGGGTAGGATCCCCTACATTCCTGTACTATAGGGGAGTCTGTTCTCATGCTATTCCTCAAGAATCTCATACAAATGTGCAGAATTGATAAGTATTTTGTAACTTTCACTAACTTTATTCTAAGAAATTTCCCGTCCCATTCTTTCTAAATTAATAAACCACTTGAAAATTAAAAGCCGCGGAGTGCGAAGCGCTTCGCCAACGCAAGAAGCCCCGCAGGGCGAGGCGCGAAGCGCCTCGAATTATAAAATAACAAGAGAGAAAAATCACTTTTTATAATATTTATTTATTTTTATTAAAATTCAATCATTTGAAAGTTTGCCGAGTTTAAACGGCAAAAAACGTGGGATTCCAAGTTTATTCTTCTTTAACGTCTCTTTTAAATATTTTATCAAGAATGTCTGTAAATCTTTGCCTTATTTTTTGAAGCATTTCTGTCACTTTGCCAAAAGCATCTTTTCCCATTTCCTTAAGTTTTTTCTCAATTTCGAGGACCTTTTCAATGAGTTTCACGTTGATTTCCTGACCTTTATCAAGATATTCCTTCATTTTTTTAGTTATTTTGTCCAACCTGTCCTGTAACTGCTTTGCAATTTCTTCACTCCTTGGAGTAATAGTTGCCTTCGTCTCAGGAACATTGAGAGAAACTCCAGTGTCTCCTGAGAATCAGAAAAAATCATAAAGTCTCTCAAAAACGAAAGATATTCGAGGTAACTTACCAGATGTTTGAGCCAGAGTTGGCACAACCGCCAAGACAGCGCAGAAGATAAACGGAAGGAGTAAACGCATTCTTATCACCACAAGTTAACAGATTAAACTGATACTCTGGATCAGTCCCAAATAACATTTTATAGCTCATCAAATTCAGATTCAAATAATTAATGTTGCTAACGTCACAGAACATCTGCCTCATTATTTGCATATTTCTTAATTATTATTATTGACTTTCCAGGTTGAAAAACAGATCGGTGCTCGGCTTTGAAATTATTTCACACGTGTTTCAAGTTCATCATTAGAATTTCTAAATTTATATTATTTTCACAGTTGTTCAGTTAAACCAATTTTTTCCTTATAAACATTTTGATGACAAATTTGAAAAACAAATAACTTTCCAACATATAGAAAAATCTAAAAAAAAAATATTTTTTCTTTTCTTTTGTGATTAGCAAATCAGCACCAAAGTGCTCAATTTACCGCAAAAATGGCAAATCGACAATTTCATCGGCAAAACGGCACTTTGATCATAACCATAGATTTTCCTGGCTCGTTGCAAGTCTTTTTATAAAGTCAATACCCAAGAGAAGACTAAATGCTATTTGAATTTTTTCTGCCACTTTCCATTTTCCTGGAAAATAATGTCAAACACAGAAAATAAATTTTTGTCCGCATGTGCCCCACATTACCCTACTGATTCTTAAGAACTTGCCTGCCCAGCTCTTCCCTACTTCTTGTGTTTACCCAAAAGTTTCTTTCTCTAATGAAACAAAATTTATTATTATTTTATCATTGCATTGCAACATAAACGCAACTAAAACATTTAAAGTACACAAAAAACTTTTACTGCAACACACATGAATGGTAGAGCTCTCAATGTTTTAATATATAAAATCCTATTTATGTGAAGAAGAAAAAAAAACCTTATGGAGAGAAAAAAGCAAAAACAAGATGAGAAAAAAGTTTTAACTCATAAATTGCATATTAGGTGAACCCTAACTGTTTTCTGTTAATGCTCAAGTTCATCGAGTCATTACTCTTTGGCGATAGTTCATCATCATCGCATAAGTCCAACATCGTCACTGCATTTTGGCGGAGGCTTGTGCAAGGCTATCAGTCTTAGCAGATTGCTCACCTTGTGATTACTCAATCGTACTCAATTTTTTTTTATACCGACTTTAAGAGTGAAACAAATCGTAACTTTTTTTTCTTTCTTTATTGCGCGCTTTGCCCCACCAAAACGCTCACCATTGAGAGTGCTTTTCCACGCTTCAGATGGGAATTTCGTGAGTCAGTTCATTTGGCGCGCTGCGAACGTACAGTTGTGGCGCGGCATTTACCCACCCACACCTGACCGTTCTTTTTTTTTTTCTTGTCACCTGACTCGTCGTCGGGTCTGTCGGTGGTGTTTCTCGGGATCTCGTCAGTTGGAAAAATAATTGTGAAAAAGCTATAATACACTGAACTGACTTGGCGGTTAGTAAAGCGCAAGCGTTCCGGATGTCAATAAGCGGGAGAGTTACAGTGTTGCGCCGCATTTCGATTCACTCCCCCACAATTCCATCAGTTCCCATCAACAATCCCCAGTGAAGCGCCACAAAGCTAGAAAACGCAGACTTCCTGTTGGGACTTCCTAGTGATTTGTGGATTTGCTGGAGTCACTGCCTGGGCTCAAAAAAACACCTCAAGGGCCCCAACAAAACGGACCAATTCAACTACCAGGTGTGGTTCCCCAAGTTTCTTATCGGACTCTGTGTGTGTATGTGTTTGTGTGTTGTGTCCCCCCGAGGTAAAATGATAATAAATTTTCCTGTATAATATCCATAAACCAACAAGCTCTACAGCAAAGTAAATGACCAAGAAATAATTAATATTTTCGCTCATGTGTTGAATACTTTAAAAATAAAAGAGAAGATAAAGAAAAAAAGTAAAAGTTCAATGAGGTTTCTCAAAAATATCGCCACTTCATTTTAAATGGGCTTTTTCTTTCTCTTTCTCTCACTTTTGTGAAAGTTCTCTCTGTGCTTCTCTTTAAAGCAAAAAAAAAATTCACGCACTAAATGCTGAAAAAATACATTTTTTTTTCTTCTTCACCCAATCGGTCAATTTCGTTTTACTTTTTTTATATAATACCCTCACAACTCATTAAAATTATACCTATAACGAAAAAAAAAACCTTCAAAGTCTTAATTGAATTTCTCACACGATATTATACCCAGCTCCCTCCTCCTCCTCCAGATGCAAATTCAAGCCATCCAAAAGGTGTGTGATGTCACTTTATATTAAAGCGACAAGCATACAAGTTTGTGTGGGAGGCTTCTCTCCGCATTTAATGAAATTTGCTCTTCGAGATACTTTAACAGAGCTAATTGACTAATGAAAAGTAGCAAGAAAATTTACCCCCTTAGTAACATGTGCATAATATTAATCAAGCAGGAAATGTGGAGGCAATCGCTGAGGATGGAATTACAAACTGTGCAGTAAATGAGGGATAAAATGCCAAAGAGATATCTATAGACATTCCCGCCACCTCTTCCTCCGTGGGATCACTTTTTTTTCTATCAGCAGTGTTTGGGTAAGTCGTGTTCCCCTTGCCTTCACTCATTTTTACACTCTTTAATTGATTTGACACGTAAATTTTGATTGCAAAGAGAAAGGTTACACACACATTAATTAATACTTATAGTTGCAATTGAATATTTTTGCACATTATTAAACGCAAAAGGAAACACACACACACTTTGGGAAAAGTTAAGGAAACATTGGGATTTTAAGATAACTTAATATTTTAAGATAAAATTTAAATTTAAGATAAATCTTTTTTTTTCAAATTCATTTTGCAACTTTTTTAATAGTCTGTGAATTTTCTAAAAACATTAAAAATGCTAATATTTAATGAACCACAAAATAAATGACAAAACATATTGGCCGTATCAAAATCTAAATTCCTGTCCAAAGTCACCCCGCTTTCTCCTAACATTCACGCAATGAAAAAAAAAAACAATTTCCTACAAAATTATTACAAATATGAAGTAGTTTTATCAGGCTGATAAATAATAAACAATTATATTAAAGGGAGATGGAATCGCGTAATATCCATTTCACAATATAATCTTGTTCGAATAATAAAAATAACTCAATAAACTGCGTAAGATTATTATGAATGAGACAATAACATCTCCAACATGTCTTTAAAGAGAGACTTCCTTAAAGCCTCTCGTGACCTCATAAAAAGTCTAAAAAAAAGTTCAATCCTAGCGCAAACTTTCCGCTCGCAATGATAGAAGAGAGAAGAAGTTGAGAAGAAAGACAAACAAGAATTTGAATAATAGGAAAGGGTTTTTCTGGCTCCAACACTTTCAATTTCCACCACTGGTGGTCGTCTTGCGGTGGAAGAATCCTTCTGGATGTGAGAAAAGTTATTGATTTCTCCTCTTGAATCCCTCTCAAGTTGGTCATTTTTTTTGGCAAACGGAGATGGCATAAAAATGAAACATAAAACCATCGTGAAATATCAACTATTTTTTCCATTTTATAGACATTCCATTAGCTCTCCAACCTCTGGGGCTCCTCATCCATTAAAACACCCGCAGAGACAATCCTCTATAGAATTTTCTCTATCGAGAGCCTCTCTTGTTTATCCATCGTGTTTGACTGTTTGAATAATAAATTTCTATGGATCGTTTCGAATGTCCTCTGAATATCTTCCTCTCCTTCCAGTATTTTATGTTAATTTGAGATGCAAAAAAAGAGGAACTAAAATATAAGTTTAATTTATTTACCCTGGGCGATTATCAGGGGTTGAATTGCCTCAGAATTTGCTCACGAATCCTCTCCAAGGTTTGATCAGCCTTCATCATGTCATCTAGGAGTTCCTTCTCCAGCTGATTCTTCAGGACTGTCTCCAAGAGATTGAAGAACTCCTTCACCTGCAATTCCCAAGCAATTTCTCATGAGACATTGTCTCCCCGGATGGGGCATTTTCCGAGCATTTTCCTCACCGTGTAATCTCCCTCTTTCTTCCAATTCTTCACAAATTGACACTGAGGAGCGTGTTTCTTATGCTCAACCCACGGATCATCTTGATCTTCCCAGCCGTCCAATTCTTTTCCGCACACAAAACACACCGCCGATTCACTTCCGCTGCAGAAAAATCCCGCCTCGGCCATCTAAACCAGGAAAATAAGAGAAAATCAATCCTTTCCGGAAAGGAGATCTCCCGGTGAAATAACCTTCTGTTCGTTGCATGTTTTGCTTTTCTTGAAATCCCAGTTCTTGAAGCTCTCCAATCGCTGGCGCTCAAAGAAATATGTACACTTCTTGCTAGTCATCTTAGGGATGATCATCTCTGCCATTCAATTCACAAATAACACGGAAAGTCTAGAAAAATGCTCTCAAATATCAGCAAGAAAACAAAAACACAAACGCTGCTGCGATTGAGACTTGACGCTTTTCCCCCTCCACAAAAAAACCGCCTTCTGATCGACATTTTTATAGCAAACTGATCGACAAATTTGAACATTCAAAAATTCAAATCCAACGATCTTTTCACCCCATTCTTTGTCTTCTTTGCAGAATGATATGGAAATGGACTACAAATTCCTCTTCAAAGTTGTTCTAGTGGGAAATGCAGGTGTCGGCAAGACTTGCCTGGTGCGTCGCTTCACTCAGGGTCTCTTCCCGCCCGGCCAGGGCGCCACAATAGGGGTGGACTTTATGATCAAGACAGTGGAAGTGGACAATGAGAAGATTAAATTACAGATCTGGGATACAGCTGGTCAGGAACGGTTCCGTTCAATTACACAGAGCTACTATAGATCAGCGCATGCCTTAATTCTGGTCTATGACATAAGTTGCCAGGTAATTTTCTTGGATGAGTTTGCGTGAACCGGAAGTGGAAGAATGAAATGGATTATCTTTTTACTTTTTAGCCCACTTTTGACTGTCTTCCTGATTGGCTGCGGGAGATTCAGGAATACGCTAATGCCAAAGTTCTCAAGATTCTTGTGGGTGAGTATTTTTTCGATGACTCTTGGATCTTGAGACAATTAGATAGGATTCCCTAGTCCCAGCTTAAAATTCTTCCAACCGTCCGTCCTTCGTATAACAGTTTATAGGAAGAGAACGACAAAAGATATCGACATTATGGTTTTTAACCAGGATGCAAGCAAGAAGTGATGCCAAGTCCGCCATTTTGAAAAACCATAAAATATTATTTCTTAGATAGCTCGGTCCCTATGGCATGGATCGATCTCAAAATTTTTACAGGTTGTAGCTGGGAACAAGACCTTTCCAAAAATAGATAATCAGATCTTACCTATATAACAGGACTTAACTTAATTATGGTCCAAAATTTGAATGTCAAATCATTAATTTTTCTTAATCAAACTGATCAATTTGATCTTCGTTCCGCAGGAAATAAGACCGATCGCGATGATCGCGAGGTGCCCACGTCGATCGGCGAGGAGTTCGCCAAGCAGCACGGAATGTACTTCCTGGAGACATCGGCCAAGCAGGCGGACAATGTGGAGCGGTTATTCTACGAGATCGCCGCCGAGTTGATCGAGCAGGCGCGCAACAAGGAGGTGCCGCCGCGCAGCGAAACCGGCGGCCTGGCCAATTTGGGCAACAAAACCAACTATTTTAGTCAAAGCAACTGCTGTGCCAGCCTCAATGTGGGCATGAGCGGCGGCGGCGGCAGCAACTGAGAGCTAGGATTAAATACCAAAATCAAATGAAAAGAACAGGAAGAGACAAAAAAAAACTGTTGAATGTGTGATCACTTTATACATGTTTTAATTTATTAATTTCTAAAGAGAAAGAGAGACATCAATGTTTAACCTTTTGTTTTTCAAATCACTGATCGCGTGTGAAAAAATGCCTCATTTCTTGTATCTATAATATTATAAGGAGCTTTTACGTTATTATTAATCACTCCCTTTCAATCAACATCTATATATTTTATGGACAAGAGCTTTGGACTGCATTCAGTCACGAAAAGATGATTAACTCGATTTTATTGTGTACATATCGAGGCGGTTTTTGAGTTCTCAGAGTGCGAGAGACAGGATCTTTTACTAAAATCTCACTTTGTCAGAGATCTCTTTGTATAGTTACGTTTCTTTTTGTTAAATTTTAATAGAGAAAAAATTGAATGAATAAAATAATCCAACGAGTCGTCTCACCGCCTTTTCCTTTACCGTCAGTCCAACACAATCACATCGTCATCCGGATGAGTACGTCGCGGCGCCTTTGGAGCCTCCTTTTTCTCATTCATCGATGCATTGGCCTTCTGACGCTCCGCCAGCTTCTGCTGCAGCGTCTTTGTGGGTGAACTCGTGATGGGCGGCGTGAGTGGTGACTTGGCCGGCGACACCGACAACGCCGGAGATGTTGGCAGCGGCGGCAGAGAGAAATTCGGTAGGGAAGTCTTGGGAATATCCACTTTTGATTGACTTATCTTGCTGCTGGATATCAAACTCTGCGTGGAGATCACCTGAGTTGTCTCTCTCGATCTCGGAGTTGAGGACTTCTTGCTCGACGACTGAGCCGATGATGTACTGGGAAAGTTCGCCTTGGGATTACTGAGGAACTCCAAATACGAATCCCTGTACGTCTGCAGTCTGATCATTTCCGCTTGACTCGGCATTGAGATGGCGCCCTTGTACTGGGAAGTCAACTGACCCCATTGACTCATTGATATGGGCGGAACTGCTGTTGAACTTCTCGAATAGGGCGTCGTGTTGGATCTCTTTTTAACTGCTTTCACCTTGGAGGCGGGATTAGGCAGAAGAGTCCCTTGGAAGACATCCAATTTCTTCCCGCTCTGCCCATCTAAGCTGGATGATCTCTTCAGTGGCTCCATGGCGGGTGTTATAGACAGAGATTTTGGCAATTCCGACGGCAAAGACATCCGCGAAGCCATTGAGGGCATTTTTATCTTATTGGCAACTGAGTTAATCACTTCCTGGGCGTAACTTGGCTTTGAACTCTTACTGGATTCCCCCTTACCGGGCTCCTTGGTGACACATTGCTGGGTTGGAGTGATGGTGAGTTGTCCTCCACCGAGATTAATTGTACTGGACCCCGTTTTCCCACTGGAAGCCACCATATTAGCCGCTGACGCTATAATACTCTTCATATCGACCTGAGGGATTTGTGGAGCAGCAGATGATTTAGTTTTTGACGACATCTGAGGCTGGAGAGTGGTTCCCGTGGGTAATTTCGCCGCCATTGGATTAATCTTCATTCCTCCTAAGCCCATCAGAGGATTCGGGAGTCCAGCTAGTCTTGGCATCATCCCTAGACTCGGTGCCAGAGCCATCTTGTAATACTCCGCCAGGAAGGAGTTAACCCCCGATTCTGGAGTAGATCCAAATCCAGCTGATGTGAAAAGAGAGGGATTGGAGTACATCGCCATGAAGGTGGCCAATTGTGGATCCAGCAGAGGATTCATCACTGAACTGGGAGTTGATGTTGTTGTAGGGGAATTTTTACTGCCCACCGGACGCCCTCGAGGTCTCGACAGCCCCGGAATATACGTGGATTTGGGCGTTGTCGTCGTCACTGATGAAGTCACCATTGTCTGGGTGATCCTCGTGGCCAGAGAAGTCTCCTTCGCCACCCCATCTGTTGATATCTCCTGAATCTGAGGTGGATGCATTAGGGTGGCTTGTTTCTCTTGACTTCTCTTCAGATTGATCTCATGAACGCACAGCTTCACCGCCAAATCACCCACATTCATATTATCCGGCAATTTGGGAATTTTATCCTGTATGTAGCACTTGTAAGCATCCACCAGAACCCCCATGAAGACGCTCTCCTTCTGTTGCATATGTTTAATACATTTCCTATGAGTCGTGTAAATATCAATGATCAGATCCAGCAGCTTCCCATCATTCCTCTCATCCGATCCATGACGCTTCAGTAAACTCCTAAATGACTGGACGCAAAATGAGATTGCTTGCTGAAACAACTCCTTCCTCTCCGTATCCTTGATGTACTTCTTATCAGCTTCTGGGGATCTATGAAGCTGAAGTGCCAACTCAAACAAAATCTTATGATCACAAATCGCCTTCAGAACATCCATCAGGACAATCACACACTTTGACAGATGCGAAGCAAAACTCCCAGGACGATCAATCTCCGAGGAGGGAATCCTCCAGATTCCATTGAAGAAGTTATTAGTCTTCCTATCGACAAACAATCCCTGAATCTTATTCCCCAGAGTTGTTGTGTAAGTCGTCAAGAGGAGTTGCTTCGCCTTCTCCATGGAACGCAACTTCTCCGGCGCCGTGAGATAATGATGTACCAGTCGATGGACTGACTTGAAGTGTTCCGGAAACCGTGCCAAGCACTCTTCAAAGTTCTTTAAACACGCCTTGTAAATCGCCTCGAGCTCATCATCCGTGAGCGGAGTATTCTTCAGCTGCTCATCATCACTGGATGAGGAATCCGTATCACTATCACTGCTTCCGGATTCTGATGACGATGAGGAAGAACTCGATGTTCCAGTAGTTCCTGTTGTTGTCGTTGTCACCGACGTGGCGTTTGATTCTTGAGAACTCCTCCTGATGTGACTCGGCAAGGCTGATTCCTTAGACACTGGAATCTCCTTGTCTTTGTTTTCCTCCTCAGGCGCTTCCTTTGTCTTCTCATTAGCCGCCGCATCCACTCCATTTGTTGCTTCCGGAATCACTTCAACTGGAGGATTCTCTTCAGTCTTCTGAGCACTAGCAGCTGCAATCTTCTGCCTCTTTAGAGCATTCAGGCTGTTATTGTCCAACTTTGCCTGATTGAACATGAAAGCTGAATTCGCCAACTGCTTCAGTACTTTGTTAAACAACTTCCCCATCTCCCTCGTGACCGTTCGATGTTGCTCCAAGTACTTGATAACCGCCGCTGTTATCCTATAGAATATCTCCAGAGCCTCAACTGACAAGTTCTGGGGATTACTGTGACTAATCCTTATAGGATAAGTAGCATTGCTATCATAGAGATACTTCGATGCCTTCAAATAATGCTCCAAGTAAACATTAGGTGTCTCCTTCCTCTTCTCAGACACCTTCCCCAACATATAGTGATAGAGCCACTTCTCATCATGAGACTCCTCAGCATTCCCCTTCATCTCATCCACATGCTTCAGCATCTCCACCGTGTGGAAGCAATCATAAGCAATCTTGATGCATTGCTCCTTGCGATCCTCAACAAATGCAAAACCCTCCATCGACAGAGTCTCACTGGCTTGTTTGAGATTCCTCGAACAGTATGCATGGAGTGTATAGGCAAAGGATCCATACTCGATCCACACAGCAATGTGAGTCTCATTGAGTTTGATGCACTGCTGGAAGCATCTGAGAGTGTCCTCGGATTGAATGAGAAACTCCTTGGTACTGAAAAAAAAACAAGAAATTGGCGTAAACTTCGGGAGCGCAACACTTCTTATGAATGCACAAGTATATCCCCCCCAATCACTGCAATCCCAAAGACGAGAAAATGATTGTATTTGTGGAATACGTACTTAGTGTTGTCATTTTTATTACCATGATAGTCATTATATGATCACCTTTTATCAGTGAAAATCTGTGATAAGTGCTACTTAATACGACGACGTCTAAATCTTACCCAAAATAAATGGCATTAGAACTGGTTATTGACCGCCTGATTATTGGAAAATGGACTGAGTCATCATTTTCTGGATGAACGGAGACTCTGCGACAGATAAGTCGCAAAGACGAACATTCTCGAATTATGATGAAATGCGCTACTAAACATTATTTCTATGAAGCCGCCCTCTAATACAACAGAAGATACCTACGGTACCAGTACCAACTTAAGATAGTAATAAATGTTTTATACAAAGTGATCTAATGCATTTTATGGTTTCAAAAGGAATTTCTCAAAAAAACAAACCTCTTCTATCATCAGAAAATATAGTGAATTTATCAACCTTATTCAACCTTATGTCTATAAAATATTCAAGTGTAGCAATTCTGTGTTTTTCGTCTCCTGAAGGGATAAAATCTCGTCAGGAAATCCTTTCATGCATTCCAAAGAGATATTTTCTGGCTAAAAATTAAGAATTTCACAATAAATTGCAATCATTAACTTACTGAAATGGGATGCAAGAGTTGAGTTTCGTCTCCAATTTGGTCGCTTTCGAGAGCGCCAGTCCTGCCCAGGCGTCAAATCGACATGGATTCAGCGTCAAATCCTGCACGTAGAACCTGACTGATTTCACAAAGTCCCGATTCTTGAAGTAATAATCCGCCAAGAGGTAGAAAATCGATGAGACACGCATCGGAAAGGCCGGAACGAGTGATTCTTCCGGCAAGCTTGTTGAATCTCCATTGATAAAGTCCCTGATTGTATTGCTGGCAGTGTTTATGTTGAGATCCTTCGGCATGAGAGATACAATTTTGAGAAATAATTGCTCCAAATCAGCCGTTATTGAATCCACTCTGGAAAAAAAGAAAGGATTAGAAAAAAAAGTTTGTTTGAGAGACTTTTGGAGAATCCTCACTTGTAGGAGTCAAACTCTGGAAGATTATCAGGTCGATAGATCTCAAAGACTTGCATTGATTTCTCCCAAGTCATCTCCCTTTGGGCAGATTCGTGTTCCTCAATATGTCTCGATCGAACCCTCTTGGGCGGATAGGCGTACAAGCAGTAGGTCAGCTGCTCCACATATTCCATCACGATATCTCTGAAGGGCTCCAACATTGGGGATCTGATCAGAGGAACGACAATGTCCAGAGCGTGACTCATTAGTTGACCTCCATCCTTTGTGCACCACAATTTCCTGCCCAGAAACTCATGAGCAGTGAAGAAGATGAGAACAGAATTCGGCATGGACTCCTCATCCTCCTCCACATCCGATGCTTCACTCGAAGATTTCATCTTCTTAGCTACCACATGTTGGCGATCCTCCTCGCGCTGCACGAACGCATGAAGAAGAATCCAGGGAATCTTGAAGTTGATCGAATGAACTTGAGTGCTGTTCTTATCGAAGGGCGTGTCCAGCTGATTTGTGACGATCTTCACGAGACTCTGAACCAATCTCGCCTCATATTGATCCAAACAGCTCAAGATTTCATCTCCCTCTTGCTTCAACAGAGCCTCCAGGTAGATTAGAATAAAATTAACTGAATCTCCCCATTCCTTGAGACGATAGGAATTCTCTGGGATGGTTAAGAAGAAATCCACTGCGTACTTCAAGCACTTTTCTGACCACCTCATGCACTCCTCAAAGTCATTTAGGCTCCAAAGTGACTCCAGCAACACCTCAAATTGCGTCGTGATCTTCATAATTGTGTTATCTGAGTTCTTAATCTCTGTACAATTGATCAGACTGTCTTTCAGGATCACCACCAACTCCCTGAACTTGTGATCCTTGTAGAGATTCGCTACATTATTGAGTTTAATTGTGCGCTGCAGCGAAGACATGAGATCCCGGATAACCGAGATATCAATATGATTCTCAACAGTCTTATTGGGCAAATCAACTCCCAGAGTGACTCGTTTCTCCTCCTGGAAGATCTCATGAATCTTGTAAACGAAATCAATCGCCCCCTCGAGATTATTCTCATACTTTGACACAATGTAGTTGATCCAGAACAGCCGGATGAGACTCAAGCAGTGCTGATCCTTATCCTCCAACATGTAGTAGCCACTGTGGAACATCAGATGCAACAGAAGTCGTCGATATTCACCGGCAAACTCCTCCTTATTCAACTTCTTCACGGCAATCCTCTCATGCTCCTGCTCCAGATAGAACAGCGTCATCTCATACACACTCTCAAACTCCTCATTCTCCAGCTGATTCCACGCCATCAGATCATAATGATTCAAATAGTACTTGTAGATCTTCACATACTGCTCACAGATTGGCCTCGGGATGGATTGTGTCCAGAACTTTGCGATATACTCCAACCACTTGCTGAGCAACAAAATCAAATCGAATCTCTTCAATTCACCCACAAACTTATCAAACTCCTCAGCTGTTCTCTTCTGAAAGTCATCTTCAGTTGCCGTTGAGGGTGTCTTGAAGTCACAATTTCTCTCTCTCCTCCCCTCAGCAGCCTCCTTCACCGGCACTTTTGTCTCCACGAAGGGTGACTCACTGGTATCGAAGCACTCACTGTAGTACTTGGCCAGGATCCTCTTCAAATAGCCCGAACAAGTCTTATCTGCTTGCTCAACGGGTTGACTTCCACCCGTTGGCTTCTTCCTGGCTCGACTCTTATGCCATCCCCACTGCTCCAGATGCTTCAGATCACTCCCACGACGTTTCTTAGGCTTATCAGCTGAATCATCACTCTTCATGGGATTTGAACTGTTATCACTGTACGCTGGCACTGGAGGAGGTTCCATGGCATCATTCTTCACTTCTTCCACCTCCTCTGTCTCTGAAAGAACCACACAATCCACATCCATCTTCGCTACTTCCTCACCTTGGACTCCTGTGGAGTCTGTCTCCCCATTAACTCCATTCATATGGCACTCCTCGACTATTTTCAAATCACTCCACGTGTATCCGTTGAGAAAGTTATCCACATCTTGATTCAGGAGCTCATAGAGATTGATAATGAGATCACCAACTGATAACCAAGTGAATTCAGCCACTTTGTAATGCGTCAAATCTGGCTTCTCCCGCGCAATTTCCTCTTCCTGGGGCTCCACGGGACCTGGGAAAACACTCCCGGAATTACTTCTCTTCCCTGCGTATTTCTCATAGTCAAATGAGCCCATCCAGACACTGAAATCACATTTAGTAAATGAGAAAATTATCATCTCAGGAAAAGTTTTCAGTCACTTACTCTTCGAAGAATGGGATACATCCACTGAATCTCTCGTGAATCTCAACAAGAACATCAATGGCTTTCTGGTACTTGTCGTCTCTCTTGTGCCACTGCAGGGCCCATCCGTAAGCATTCAGGAAGCTCGCATTGCGACAATAGACCTCCAGCAGACCATCAGCCGCCGACCAGTGATTGGGATTCACGTCCAGGCACTTCTGGAATGCAATACTAGCAATATCCAGATTGTTGAGACTCAGAGCGAGTTTCCCCAGTCGCACCATCGTATAGACATCCGTGCCATCGAGTTCAAATGCCTCCACCAAGTACTTCAGGGCTTTCTGTTTCTCCCCCTTCTCCTCATAAATGAACCCAATGTTCCGGAAGCAGTTGTACTTGACGGAGAAGAGCTTGTCATTCTTATTCTCCGGCGACACTTCGCACAGCACTTGAGTCTCAAGGAGTTCCAGCAGCAATTTCAACGCCACATCCACTGAGCCCTTCTGCTTGAGTCCCAGAGCTCTCATATACTCGGAAACAGCAATTGTTTCCTGCAAAAAATACCAAACGGGAAAAAAGGCTCGAGAGACTCCTTCGTTTAACCTCAATTTGCAAGACGCTCACCTCAGCCTCCCTCGTAACCTGCGGTTCGAGGTCCTCGCTGCTTACACTGTTTGAATCCTCATTCAGAGCCACAATTCGCATCATCTTGACCACTTTTCTTTGCCTAAATCTTCCCAAATACGCCGGAAAAACAGTTTTTCACGGCATTACCAAAACACAGCAACCGAGCAAAACACAGACACCTTCCCCTCTTTTATAGCATCTTTTATGGCACCCCTGACATGGGACAGGGTTGTCACACGGCGGAGCTCGTCAGTGGAAAAAAGTTAAAATGGTGGGTCAATATAACGCAAGAGATTTACGTAAAAAGGTGAGTTAAAAGTGTATCCTGCTGCTTCCCACGAATGGCCAAAGTGAGATAGAGTGTTGTGTAGCATGTGAAAGAGTGAAATTCTCTTGGAGGACTTCACAGGGATTCGGATTTTAGTGATTCCCAAGTAAGTGGAGCACCAGTTACCCCTCTTCAGAGGCGCCCCTGGTGGCAGTCGCGGGCAAGGGCAAAAGTGAAAAAAAATCTCATTTTCACGTCTCGTTTCCTATCGCAACCAGACGCGAAAGAGATGAGAAAATTCGCCCCCAATCTCTTAATGTTATTGACTCTTTCTCTGGGGATCGATTTCGAGGGAAATTGGCGATCGCTGCCTGGGATTGAAAAAGTTGCAGAGATTACACTCAGAAAAATCGAGGATCTTGGCGCCATATTTGCTCGACTTTGGATATCCAAGCTTTTAATTAAAAGATTTCATTGGATAATGCTTTTCCTAAAAGAGAATATCTTTCTAACTTCCTCCCTGTAATTTTCAGGATCGAGAGGATATTTGGGG
>CAKKOB020000642.1:5479-26200 GCA_918844115.2 Phlebotomus perniciosus | reverse complement strand
TCACTTGGATAATAGTCGCACTTATCCAAGTTCCATTATCCAATTACCTATACTTAACAAATTCAATGATCACATGACTATGTCAAAGCGTCAAACGATCGGATTCTCTTACTCATATTAATGTCTATATCTTCTCTCTCGCTCTATTTGACATATGGTATCTGTCAAATAGAGTGAGAGAGTGGATATAAAACAGGAATATGAGTGGATGCTCTGTGAAGTGTTATTTCAACTCCTAAACTAAATTATTGTCTTTAGTTGAAAATCTAAACTGTGAAGTTAAACTTTCCTGAAAATATTACCTATTTATTTAAAGTTTTTAGAACGATTATTGAGACACGCCCCATTTACTTACAAACTTTTCCACGGATAATACTTGGTAATTATAGCTGAACATATAATTCGACGGTCCCAAACTGAGCTATGATAACTACACACTGTAAAAATTCCGGGAACATTTTTGTCCAGCGTCTACTATCATCCCTGATAGTTGTGATAGTTCTATGAATAAATTGACTTTGTTAAACCAGTTGGTACATTTGGAAATCTTGGAAGAGAATTTTCCATCGTTTTCTTCTGGAAGTTTCAAACACATGATAAGACGGCGATGGACGCAAAGCATTGATTATTGAATTCTTAGAATAATATAGGGTCCAGAAGCCATTTTGTTTAATTCTCCTTTTTAATTAAACTCACATTTAATGGATTAGATAAGAAAAGGAATACCTATTCATAAGATCCTCAACAAGAATGATTGACAGAAAACAAGTTTTTAATGTTAGGCTACCTTTATCCCTGTCTTTCATAATCCAAACTAGCTCAATCCGTCACTGCTCATAAGAGATTAGTGTTGGAAGTGTCGAGGGTAAAATTTTGAGACCAAAATTATTTCATTTTCGAGGGGATTTCTGAGTGGCAGAGCACATCGAGTCAAAGTGACACGAACACATATACGGAAAGAGAGGAGTACGTAGCCATTTGGCTCGAAATGTGACGTGGCATTCCCATATCTCTATATTCTCTGGCGACTTTCTTGTTCAGACTTTCTGAGCGACAACACTGAATATTCCTCCTCTGCCACGCTCTTTTGCTCGACTCTGTGCTATACATGTCAATACGATTTTATAGAGTTTATACCGCTTATTCGTAGCTCGAAAAAAAGGTTTTATAACTCATCTCGGTTGTGAATAAGCATTCATGCTTCTACTCTCGACCCTACTGTAGCGCAATTGCAAATTGCGTTTCTATTTTGTAGCCCCTCGGAAATTCTTTGTTACTCGTTTCGTAACTATCGTATTTGCTTTATTTTTCTGCTTCACATAATCTGAAATATCTAAATTCGAGAAAGATTATCCAACTCTATCCAAGAATTTGACAGATCAATTCTGGAAAATTTTTTGACACTTCAAATTTTTGGATAATGCCAAAGTACACTCAAGTATTTATGCATAAAATTTGATAACCTATGAAAGGTTAATAGTAAGCACGCAAATGTAACAGCTCACGATTAATCGTTTTAGAAAAATGCGCACAAAAGCTTAATTTCTACTGCGCCTGAAAGATTTGTGAATCCGCGCTCTATTGCAAACAATAAAAGATGTTTTTATGCGCCATTTATGACCCCTTTAAGGTTGAAGAATATCATGAAAATTAAATATTGGAAAAATAACTCATGAAATTTTGCTTGCAAAATGTTTTATCATAGAAAAAGAAATTTTCATCGAAGTCTTGATTAAATGATAATCTGACAAGAAAATTTTCTTTTCTTTTTTTTCCAGATTTGAACAGTGATTCACTGTTAGACATTGTTATCACGACTGTATTAAGTTGGCAGGCGACATGCCGCCTGTACATATTGCAAATGAGGGTGAGCAGGAGAAGAGTGGATGCCAGAATATGGTATCCAATCTGCCACTCCTCTTTGCTGGTGGCTATCCCACAACTCTGGATAAAATGACTGAATGCCAGATAGAAAAGTTCATTCCCTTCATGGTTCAGTGTTCCCTGGGCTACATCCAGTTGCAATCGAATCGTGGTGAATACAGAGAACCCGAATGGTGGCCAGATGATGTACCCTTTGTCATACCCCTTATGAGGCCTAAGGATTACAATGGAGTGAGTAGTAAAATGGAAGAAGAAACATTCGAGAATGTGAGATATTTATTTCTGTTGTTGTTTTTGTCTATTGACACAGGACTGGCGAGCAAAACTAAGAGAAATTGTGGTGACGTGTTATTCGTTCCATAAAAATGTGTTTCTCTTGCGGTTTTGCAAAGAGCTGGCAACTTATGAACCAGAATGTCTTAGATTTATCAACAATTATAATTCCACAACATCTCTGTTTGACAGAACCAACAATAAATTATTAGTCACATTTAGAAATGAAAATATGGTAAGTAAAATTTTTATTAAGATATCTTCAAAAATTTCAGCTTTGTAATAGACTTTCGGCCTCTAATGGATTTTTGTGTTCTTTTTGCATAACTGGAAGGGGGGCGTGGCTTCCAAAGTAAGCCACACCCACCAGATTTGTTTAACCGCGTTTCCCGCGAAATCCCGGATTAAAGTGGTCCCCGTAACCGAAAAGCCACTAATTCTCTAATGACCTGTAAAAGTTTGTTGAGAGCATTAGAAAATTTCCAAATTGATTTTTTTACCCTAAAAGGGGCGTGGCTTGCAAAATGGGCGTGACTTATTCAAAATGCCCCACAAAATACTGCCATGTAAAAAGGATGGACTAAAATTCGAGGCGGCTGATCTGTAATAAGATCCATATCGAAGTCATTTTGATGATTTAACTTTTTGACAGCTCTACGATCAGCAACAAATCTCCAACAAGAAGACACTCCTACCACGCAACAACAGCTCTCAATCTCTTGATAGTTGTCAGCAAATGGTGGAGCCAGCTCTCTTTGATATTTATCTCTGTGATAACTGTGACGCCGAGTTGTACTCCATGGAAGCATACATGGTGAGTTGGCATTTGCCTTCTTCCAGCTGCGAATGGTGTGTTTGGAATGAATGTGAGAGATGATGAGTATATGTGACCCTGTGCAAATAACAGATTATCCGTATAATGAAAGTTTGCAATTGTGGTTGAAAGTTTCATAAATTTCGCAAAATTTTCTTACCTAACATTAGGTATTGTTCGTGATAAGAAATATCCAAGATATCCAAGTTCAAAAGTATATTTCAGAAGCAATTATCCTGATTCTCTTAAAATAAGAGATCCGAAGATTATTTACCACTTAACATAACCTCTCTGCTTAATTAATGATCGCGTAAAATGAGTATGAAGAGAAATGAGGTGATAAAGCAAGCGGTAAAAGGTACGAAGCGAACACACAAATGTATATATCCCCAAATAACGTGAACATATCTATATACAAATGTCTGTATGTGATGCTTTTGACCAGCATGCGCCTTCCACCACCACGCAGTGTAAAAAATACACGGGACAATGCTTCTCTTGAGGTCTTTCATGTGTAGAGAAATACTAAGAGACGCCATGAAAAAATATTATACACAGAAAAATATGAGTGAATGCCTTGTAAAAGAGCATCTGCTTTTCTCTGACAGTTTAAGAAGATAGGCTCTGTAACTATTCTAATTATCCGTTTTAATAATATTTATATTTCTCATTAAAATAATTTGACATAAAATTGATATTTTTATATAGAAATCATATAGTAAAGTCTCCAAATTTCTGGCACTTTATTCAGATTAGATTTTCATTTAACTAATGAATTGATAGTAAATTAATTTTTAACCCTAAAAAAAACCTAACTAAATTTTGGGACACGTACATTATGTCAAACTGACGATTCATAAAAGATTTTACCAGATTTTACTAAAGTCTCCAAATATATCCATCTGATCCTGATATGGCAAATCTATCAGGAGTTATGGACATCCCTGCATTATCTGTCAGATAGAGCGAGAGGGAAGATATTGATTACAATACGAGTGAGTGAGAGATCCGATCGTTTGACAGTCCAAAATCGCCGTTTGACTTTGAAGTGTTTCTTTTTTCTTTTGTTTCGTTGTTATTTTTAAAACAAAATATCACGTAAATCGTGAGATTATTAAGAGAGAAAATAAAACTGCACCTCACCTTGAGTTAACATTTAAGGAATTCACATTGCAAATCTCATGGTAAATAATGTGTAGAGTTTATTTAAAATTTCAATTATGCGGTGTGTAAAAAGTTTTCCACAGTGTGTTGTGTGGAGATCATGCGATGGGTTATAGCTTCCACCATTTTCTCTACTCACTGCATACCGATTCATGAGGTATACCTGAAAGCTTATTGGGTTTTGCTCCATATGGGGGAGAATAACCTTCTGAGCGTGCCTGAAGAAAATTGCTTGAAGCTCTCTTTCTTTGACACTTTTTAGTATTAGGGACTCTTTGCGTTCTCCACATTTTTTTTTCGTTGTTGTTTTCTTTCTCGTGTGATGGAGATGGATAAATTATTCTTATAGCCATAATTACCTTGGAAATATTTCCAAAACGAAAAATTAAGGCAAGTTTTGGTATTTCAGTACCTAAATAGGAAGAAAATAAAAAAAAAGCCAATTGATTTTTAAAAACTTACACATGAATTATGAAGAATCATTAATTAATTAATTAAAGATCTAATTTTAAATAAGGTAAACGCAGTACGTACCGACAGTAAAGCTCATACCGACAGATGTATTATTTTCTTAGCGAATATATGTATGTGTCGGTACGAGCTTCACTGTCGGTACGTACTGCGTTTACCTTATATTAGAAATGTTTTGCATTCTAAAACTTATTAATTAAATTTTGACGGCCGGCGTATTTAACCTTCTTGTAAATACAAATTTTTCTTAGATATTTGGTTGTTAAACTAGATTAGAAGAATATATTAAACCTAGAGCAAGAAATCGTCAACCTAATTCTAAATATTTAATTTCTATCTTCTAAAGAAAACCTGTAATTATTTTGCCGTAATAAATATTGAATTTTCATTCTGTTTCTGCAAAATTGTCGCACCTTTAATTACCTACAATATTCAAGTTTAACATTATTGTGATATTTTATTAATCGCCGGTTTTTGTTATTCCATTTATTACTCCAATAAATGGGCGTGACCGTAGAATGTAGAAGCGCCCGGTAGATCATGAGAACGCCTATAGTTTTATTCCTCACAAAAGTCTCGACTCCGAGGCACGATTAGGGTATCGCATTTCGCGGAAGGCGGGCCTCCCATTGACATATCAATACATAAATAATACATCGTGATAAACCATAATAAACTATATTTATACTATATGTCTGGATGCCAAGAAAAAAAATCACCATTTACGGCAAAACAAGATTTAATACTTACCAGCCCACGTTTCTTGGTGGCATCAGTTTGGCTTTTGGAGTGAAATTAAAGGTATGGAAATAAGTTAATATTGTACATAAATATGTATATATTGATATTTTTATGTGAACATTTCGATGATACAAATAATCTCTCAGAGTTTGATATGCAATAATATATTTGCAATGAGGTGAATAAATTTAATGCTAAGGCAAGTGATAAAGAATTTTTTGAAAACCTTTTTTTTCACCAGCAGAAAAGAAATGACGAAAATCCCTTTTCTTCCCTTTATGAGTCATTTTAATTTATTCCAAAAACCTCTCCCTTTCGATCCCTCGAAGTGTAAAAGGTTGAGTAATTTAGAAATATCTGTACACCCCTTCAAGTTGAATTACACTTCGCTTCCAGCTTTTATTTACTGGTAATCTTTCGGCTTCTTTGCATTTTAGACAGTCAATTCTTGACGAGAGTTACTCACTCTGGCCGGCATACAGATGGGATTTATTATGGGACCACTTAAGATCATGTGTTTGGTATAACCAAAAAACAAATGCTAAGGTCAAAAAGTTATAAGAACACTTCTTCATTCTATACGAAATGATGATGCTGCTGTTCCATTTTTATCACTGTGGAAAATCATATTGTTAATGCATTTATGTGTCTCAGTAACATTTTATTATTTATTTTTTTTCCTTTTCAAGCAAAACCTCTAGTCTGAATATAAATTATAATAGTCTTATTGCAATATTTAACAATCTCCATTGCAATATTTTATACATCAAATGTGTTTCTCTTTGATTGGTTGGAAATTGATCATAATTTTATACGTAGTTTCACAGATTATCTCTTTCTCTCACAATAATTCTGAAGAATTCTATAGACCTTTTTCTCCATTATTCGTTGCCACACTGCAACAGTTTCATGCATATGCATATCTCATAAAGTAAAAAGCCGTTTGGTGTCACAGTCTAAAAGCCCGGCGCGTCACATCGCATATTCATTCATGTACTACATACATACATATAAAACGTTTATTATATATTTTTCTTAAGAGTAAAATTGTATATATCTATACATCGTTCAAATTTAAATGATTCTTGTACATGGAGCATTCTCCCATGTATTAAGAGCTTAATGCATCGCTCTCTGTACATTGCATTTCGTTCATTTTCTCATTAATACGAACATAATGATGGCCCAAAGTTATATATTGGTGAATGCTGCAGTTGAAGACATCAAATCATTTTTTTTTCTCTGGAGCAAAAGAAAAATAAATTTACATTCATAATTGGTTACTCTCTCACAATTTTATAATAAAATATATACTGTGTATGTATGCACTACCGCTTCGCATCCCTTTTCCAAAGGTATTCCACCATAAGTCTTTATCTTTGGCATTCTATTCGACTACAGAATTCAAGCGGCTATCGATTTAGGTGGCGCCTTGTATACATATATACCCTTTTCGTCTTTTCCTTCGCTCTTTTCGAATTTTTAAATATATATGCATATTTGGAGACAAGGGGGAGATATTATGCGTAAAATGGTGTGAACTGCTAACTTATATGCCACATTCATATTGTCAAACTTGCCATAAAGATGAAAAAGTTTTTCATTCAAAATTCTCTCTAAAATTTCTATAACATTTTGATTTTTTATTAAATTCTATAGGAAGATTAAATTGAGCAATAATAATTAAATTACATCCCTAAAAAATACTTATTTTATAAATCTTTTTTTTTATTAGGCAAATCCTCACAAAGTTAAGTAAAGTTAACCCAACAAAATTAATAAATTTACCATAAAAATTGGTAACTAGTAACAGCACACCGTTTAAGTACTTAAATTTCTGCTTTGCACTATGTTTCTTTTGGAATATCTCCCCCTTGTTTGGAGATGAGAAGAAAATCAATTAATGGAAATTTTAAAACATTGCCTTATCGTTAGAATAAATGTATATATTCAATATAATATACCATGCCTTCTATTAAGAAAGACAGGAAAGGTCATACCTTATACTTTCTTAAATCATAGCTCTCTTAATCAAAAGCTTTTGCTTTTATACAAATTCATAATAATTATTCGATGTAGTAACTTGGCCTCTTACACTTAACATTGCGATACATCATAAACACATTACACAGGGTAATAGTAAAGTCTCTAAGAATTTTGGCACTATGCGTCTTGTTGATAAGATAGGCAAGATGATTAAGATTTTTCTTTTTGCAATTGCAAAATAGAAGCAACTGATTACGAGCTTCTTCACATTTGACTAGGCAACCCCAGGGATCCAATATATGTATATAGAGAATGAAAAGAGTCATCAATTAAAATGGAAAGAAGCGAGGAGGAATATATTTTGCACAGTATTGTCTTAAAGCGTAACTTCCCCATGGACATAATTTCGAGACCTGAGTGTCTTGGCGGCAAGATCAATTGGAATTCCTCTCGGCCATTCCGGTGCTTGTGATTACACTCGTGATTTCTCCGTTGATTCCCCGGCCTCCATCCAATGGGGGTACACTGAAAAGAGAGCCAGAGAATTTGTTCAGGGCACTCTCCATATGCATATATGGATGGAAATGTGCTTTTTAAATAATATATCTTACGTTGAATTAATGTGTCTCGTCAAATTAGTGGTGGTTGGCAAATGCGGTGATTGACTCTGAGGACCAACACTTAAGTATTGCTCTTGAGCTGACGGCTGAGTGGACACCAAATGTATTTCCGTCGGTGTTTGGCCAATAGTTGGCAACACGGGCATCTTCATCTCAATTTGCGATGGATATATTGGGGGTAGAGTCTTCTCAGTACCTGCCACTAAAAATTGACTCATTGCATGCGACAGTAAGTCCCTTTTCTCACACAACATACCACTGAGTGTTGTTTTTATTTGACTCCCTGCCACATTCTTGGGTTTCCTTTTTCTCGTCTGAACTCCTTCTTTCTTCATTGAAAGCGGACGTTGTACCTGCCAAGACGGTGAGCAAATAGACATTTTAAAATTCCAATATATTACACCGAGAGGTGGAAACATCGAAATTCATTCTCCTTACATTGTGCAGCTTATAGTAGAGGCCGCAGGCATTGCACACAGGATCACCGTTGTGATTCCGTCGCCACAACGTCGTGGTGGTGGTTTGACAATTGGCACATTGCACCCCGGTGCGCCTATTGCCGTTTGCCGCCGGCGCTTTGGCCTTCTGGTTCCGATTGGGTGGTCGATTAATGCCCGGATTCTGACGCCCGTATAGAGCACATGCATTACACAAGTTGTGACCACTATTGTCTCGCCGCCAGAGTGGCGTCGACGATGCCGAGCAGTTCACGCACTCCTTGATATCTGGCGCTGTTATAATTGGTCCATCGTATTGCTCACTGATCGTGCTCAAACCTGGCCAAGATCCATTGGCCGCGTAGTCGCCTGGTCCAGGTGGAACACTGTTGTCCAGAATTATTGAATTCCCATAGCCCTAAAATTCATATTAGTGATAGGTGATAAGTCATAGGTGATAGGTGATAGTCACTGAATACTTACAGCTGGCACGTTAAAATCCAATTGACTAGCCCAGTATGTAGCCGGTTCGGTTTTGTAAGCCGTGAAGACTTGCTGTCCTGACGGAGATCCCGAAGACACGGCCGCTCCATCGTAGATATGCTGGGAATTTGCTATGTTGTGATGGTACTGCAATTGTCTAGTAGATAAGGCAGAGGCCAAATTCGGATCTTAAATATAAAAAATAATAATTAAAAATCGATTAGTAAAAGCGAAACTTTTCCACCTTCGGGATCATCGTAAAACTTAGGAAATATTCGTACTTTGCCTGGATTTGAACTCACAACCTCACAGTCACTAAGACAAAAAGCCTAATCAATGAACCATTTATCTCACCTTTATATAAAACCGTGTTGGGACTACCTGGGTGGTAGCCAGGATACTCTTTGGAGGTAGGTGTTGTCTGGAGATATGAATAATTTCCCGCTGGAGTTGCATAACCTTCACTGGTTATGAAATAGCTGGATCCTGTTGGTAATTGCTGAACAGTCTCCAAATTAGTGTACTGCGCCTTGGATTCTGCCGCATCGGGATGACCCTGTGGCTCTTGATGACCTTCTGGTTGCTCGTAAATTTGTATCTCCTGTGGCTGAGCTTGTGGCTCCTCGATGGTCTTTATTTCCTCCGCTGTCGCCTGAATACGATTTTGCGCTTGATAGGAAAACCGATGGTACTCTTCGGTTTCATATTTCACATTGGCATACCTAAATAGGCAAATTACGAATTAAGTAAAGAAATTTTTAAATAAATCTGTCTCAATGAGTCACACCTGTAGGTATCGCCATCTTCCGGTGCTTGCTCAATGTAAACCGTATGTTGTTGCGGCTGCTGGGCTTGAGGTTGATCAGTAACGTTGATTTCCTTCTCAGGACTTCCTTCTCGCTTAATCACGTGCAATTGCTGAACAGCTGTCATAGTTGGTGCTTGTGTAGTGACCACAGTCGCTAGACCTGGCTCATACGTGTAATTATGATCCTCGACGGTGTTACCGACTTGCTGATACTCATGATTACTCTCATATTGTTGATCTTGTGGATCAACCATGGCCTCTTGAGCACTAGTCACTTCCCTAAGTAAATAACATACATATAAATTTGTATATAATTAAAGAAGAAAAATTCATGTGTGTTCACTGGGGAAATCATCTCATATCTTTATTATGTGAATCATATTTTTCCCGCACATCAACTCTACTTTTCTTAAAATGTGAATAATATGCGCTAGAATGTAGAGAATGTATTCTATTGAGACTATTTAGAGTAATTCGCATACAAATAAATTATTTAATTAAAATATGTTAAAGGTAACATAATTAAATCAAATTAAATCTTTTATCATCCAATATTAACTTTCTGTGCTTTCTGTAAGGTGAAAATATTCATGGAGCATCATTCCAGAAAGAAAAATGTGCATTAAAGACACGAGAAATATTAAAGACTTTTACTACTTTTTTATTGGAAAATTATGTTTAACTTAAGATCTTCATTTTCCCAATTAAATTTATCCATAATTCGAATTGAGTTCATTTCTGCATAAGTTACCTTATGTCACCAGCTGTAGTGATCATCCGATGCCGTTGGGTGGTAATGACTGTTGTGGGATGACTAGAAGCAGTAACATCTTGGGTTTGATGAGAAATTTCTTCTACAATCACTTCCTGATTTTGCCCGTCAGGTGATCTTTCCTGTTTGATAACTTTTACTTCTTGATTTTCCATCTGGAAGAAAATTAAGGCCATTGCATGAGGCAAGTTCTGCAGTGAATCAATGGAATTTCAACGTCACTAATGTGAGTCAGCAAACTGGGTTCTGTCTATTTGATTTTGATTTATTCAAATAAAAGGCACGCGCCAGCGTCACTAATTGTGTAACCATAAAACCCATCTTAAAGTCACATTCTATTTTTTACCACACCGCACAAAAATTCAGAAAATTCTTGGCTATTATGAATTCTTTGCAGCATTTGCTCCTTAATTCTTTTACCAAACAGATTCCATGAAGATCATATCGCGAAAATCGGAAGCCCGTATGATTTTTTTTCAGTTGAAATCAGTGAAGAGTGGAAGAGGCTCGTATGTAAAGCGTATACATAAATGTTTTACATGCAAATACCGGAAATAGTATGTTTGCAGAGAAATAAGGTTGTGAATCTGCTATAGTCTGGAAATACCTCTAGTTCCGGTGTTAAAGAATTGTGACTTGCTAAAAATTGATGAGGTTATTTATGAGCAAGTAAATTCTCCCACTTTTTCGGAAATTCTCAAGAAATATTGCACATTTCCTGTAACATTTCATGCCTTCGTGTGCTTTTTTTTAGAGAGAGAAATCACTGTTTGCTCTTGTCTTTAAAGCACGTGCATTGAACATCATTTTCAAAACATACAAGCAACGTACAAATTTACGATAAAATTTGTCAACTGTATCAGCTGAAGATAACTTAATCATATTCAGAGACAACCTCAGAAAATCTAAAACAACTGCTCAGATACTTTGGGAGCATATCTCTATTTATTCTAGGACACACCTACGGTCATATCATCGTGTACAGGTTGACAATGCCGGGGGAAAGACATTCTATAATAATATCTCAAGTCATGTGAATTTTTTTTTCTTGTACAACGGAATGATGACCTTAAGATAATTTTTGTTATGGAGGCACTTTCTATGGCAAATTTCAATTTAATAAAAAACTTATATGAAAAATGGCAGGTGAAGCAGAAAAGTGTTTTCAATACACATCATTTACACTGATAATGGAAACTTTTACGAGAGACAGTGTATATGGACATCAAAAGTGTCTGTTTTTAATTTCAAAATTTATAACACATTCACCGAAAAAAACGTTTATCACTTGTCCAGTGTAAACATTATAAATGTTGGCAAATACCTGCCCGAGAGTTTCTATAACTTGGGTGACCACCCGCAGGGGCATCTAACTAATAATAAACGTGTGATAAGAATAAATTTTGAACTACTAAACAAAATTTTATTAATTTATTCTTCATGAGGAATTAAAATATTAATTCTAACTAGAATACAGGAAATAATATTTAATTTCTTTATTTGATTTCCGTTAACTCTTTAGTGAAAAGAAGCCCCTTGGTGGTCATATAAAAAGAGAGCGAATAATGATATGGATCTAAAGAAGTGAAGTCCAAGAGCTTTGTTCCAGCTACGTGAAGTGGTCAGGACCACTTGTAAATTTCATCAATTCTTTGCTTTTGATCCATCTATCATAATTCTAACCATATGTGAAATAATTTAGCCACATAAAAATATCATGATAACGACTACAACTCGTTTGGCTATACGCTATATATCTCGCAGACTTCTATAAATATGCTCTCTTATCATGGGATACATTAAAAAAAGTATATAACTTCATATATGTGTATAGGTTTTGATAAATTTACGAGATTATACCATCTTTATTGCTTTTGTTTTATTTTATATATGAAATTCATCTCTTTTAGTTCTCTTATGCGAAATGCGATATAATATGATTGTCATTGAGTACTCTCTTTTTTTCTGTCCTATACGCTGAGAAATTCCATTATTAATATTTGTTTGCTCCTCATGATGAAATGATAAGTTTTTCAATTAGAGGCCATAAATATTTTTCATCATTTTATAAAGTGAAAATATATTTCTTCAATAATTGCCAATAAATTTCAAGAGCGATCATCGATGCAGATTTTTAAACAGAACTTTTCACTTTTATTCTACCTTTTTATTTTACATTAAATACTAACACTCGCCGCCGTATTCTCTTTAGCTTATATTATACCTGTGCATTATATTCGCCTCGGCTTAAGTAGTGCTATAAATCACACGCAAAGTGCTCTCTTGATGGCACAATCAAGTAAGAATGGTAGACACAGTCAAAAGCGAGCGAAAGAGAGCATGAGTAAGATTTCACAATAATAATAAAAACGTATATTATAGCCAACAATATGAGGAAGATGTATAAGGGAAAAAGTTTGGGCGACATTTTTTTTGAAAAATTCTATTGGCGCCTCTAAAGGACATATAATGTCACTGGCCACTAATGCAGGTAACAAATTTCAGAATGTGTTAAATCAAGGGTGTCCCTTACTTCTTCTTTTTTTTCTGTAACTTTCTTGTGTGACCCAACACTCCGGCACTTTGCTTACGAGAGCAGAAAGGACAATTAGACATGGTCCTTAAACACATTGCTTCACAATTGCACTTTGCCAGTCATCAGGATCCTTCTTAAAAGGATAAACCCAATTGAGACATAAGACTTGCTCGACCTCAGGCTAGGTTATCGCTCTTAGAGTGATTCGAAAGTTTATGTTTTACCTGCGAGCACCAAACAATTCCAAATGTAAATATATGAATAAGAGTGTGATGTTCGGGGCGAAGAGGGAAAGTAGAGAGGCAAAGAAGAAGAAAAAACTGTGAAACTATCTTGAGGAAAGGAGAGGTATCCGGCACGCGCAAAAAGTCATCTTTTCCCCGAGAGCAAAAAAAAATTAAACCGGCTTATTTTCACTCACAGATTCTTTCAAGGATATATTGAAGGGATTTATTGTAATTTACCTTTGTATTACTGGGAAGTACAATGACCATAATTGACAAGGAAACACCGCATAAAGCACTAGAATTACTATCACTTCATTCCAGGTGAAACGGCAAATGGGAATAGCTGCTCACGACACACTGTTCTTAAATATTACTCCAGCTTTAGTTCACCTTCGTTTAATTTGGCCAGAAAAATTACACATGAACTTATCCCATGTCTATCGAAATTTGAAATGAAATATGGAGTCGATTTTTATTGCACGATACATAAACGATCAACGAAAAGAATATAAAAAAAATTCATAGCGTTATCTTATCAATTTGTAACTCCCTAGACTATATATGTATTGATGGAAATGCTGATGACAAATGGGTTCACACTTGAGCGCAAACATTTTCACTAAAACACTTTCCACCGTGTGCCTTCATACCATTATTAACTCTGCACCCTTCTTTTTTCGTCCCATATTATTTTCACGCGGAATATCATCAACAATTTGGTGTTCCACCAACTGTACGACGAATATTCTCTATGACGGTCTGAACCACAATATATGTGGTTGTTGGTCTGAAAATATTAAGCGCATTGTCACCTCAACCAACCGTTTTTATTCAAGATTGTGTCACCCAACAGGGTCCGTCACAGGAATCCCAAATGCTTCACCTACAATTTCTCTCTGCACCATATGCCATTGCTATTATTCAGCACCACACTGTATAACATGATGTTTATCCCAGAGTAAATATTGGGAAATTGTAAAAAGCACATCACACATATTAGGTAGATGAAGTGTCTCCACAGACAAAAATGTATGTGTTGTTTGACACAGGAAATTTAAAGGAAATCTCGCGGTGATTTCCCTCTCGCACAAAATGTGCTGTTATTATTATATTATTATTCATTCGCATTAGATATAATAAGGCATTTATTTGCAAAAATCAATTTTTACTTTCACAGTATAAATCTTTCATCTCTTATATAGGATATCTATTAGAAAACTAAATTTAACCGTATCAAATGATAAAGCTTTGGATTAGACACTGAGAATAAATATGGACTCTATTAGGCTAATTCAATTCCTTGTTGAGATTTATTTCGGTTAATAAAACTTATCGCTGAATATTATACTCTCGAAGTGATACGGGGGAGCATTTAGTTGAAGAAGCATTTACATAAAAGCCCAGTAAAGTAAAATGTTTAAAACATTTTACAAATTCTAGAATTTAATAGAATAAGAATAATTTTACTCATTTTACTAAAGAAATCAAATTTATATAGAAATTTATAAAACTATACTTTGAAAATAATTTATACATGTTTTGAAATATCATGGAATTCCTATGGAACATTTTCCGAATTTCCCCTGGAAATCCATATAGAATTCCAGGAATTCCATGTAGAAATTTAATGGATCCTTTCACAATTCTCCAATTTCCCAGATGTTACCTAATAGATGTATATTAATCCTATATGCGTATTCCATTAATTTTGTTTATTTAAGCTTGCATAATATATTGATAAATAAATCGAACCACTATATATTGAAAAGGGACAAAATATTATCTTTCTCTCTTATTTCGTAGCTCACAAGAAATAGGAAAATTCCAGGCAATGTTACTTTCCCAGAAAAATGTTTTAAATGTGGCCAAAATGTGAATTGTGAGTTCACACAATTTTTTGTCCCATCACTAGAGCAATAAATGTACGCAAAAAGAGAATTGAAGTGAAATATCTTTCGTGTCGATTTGGGAAAAAAACAAAATTTATTAAACGTTTCCAATAAATTAATTCTTATCTTATCACGAGAAGTAATGATATTTATATATGAATGTGGTAAAATTGATCGATCATATAACATATAGCCAACAAAATGTGCAAATACACACGAAGAGCCATGACTTCACCCACGAACAAAGAGCTTCGTGATTTCAAATGCGTCTCATAAGTAATCAATAATATTATTGAAGTATAGAATAAAATGGTATTTAAGAAAAAAGAGGAAAAATTAACCTGTAAAAAGCACAAATCCTCCATCTATTGTGATGCTTGATATCGCCTCCATTTTTTTCCACGAAGAATGAAGGAAAGAAAAAACACTTTATACCCGTCTTATCAATTGAGAATTTCACAAGCAGCACCAGCACAAAAAATGTACGCCTGAATATACATAAATGACGTGTCACTCAATATTTTATTATAAACCCTTTGATTACATTTGTTATATTTATACACACTTGAAAATTCGAAACTTTATCCTCGCACTCTCGTATCGCGGATTTTTTTTCTTCTTCTTAAATTGATAAAACTTGTAATTTCTTGGAAAATTTCACTGCGCAATTTACGCAATTTATACTTAAATATAGCAAAACGAAGTGTGACACATTCCACCTTCACATCAACTCATGTGATGTTTTCTTCACTAATTATTCGAAGACGTTGCTCAAAAATCAAATCCCAAAAAGACGAATTCCGGTGACCGTTGAGACAGACTTAACGCGAATGAATTGCCTTGCCACGAAATTGGAATATTATGAGTTTCCACATAAAATATTTAATATATCTCGAATAGATAGTGAATATATGATAAGTTAACATATCAATTTGAGATTTTTTAACTTAACTATATCTGGGTAGAAAGTAATCAGACGTTTCAACAATAAATATAGATAATAGCTCGAAAAGACCTCTACATACACACCATTCGCCTTGATAGCGCATTAATTGATTGCCTGACTTCGCGATAGAAAAAAATGTCCTGTAAATATCGGTCATTGAAGCTCACCGACCAGAATACACCGGAAAAATTAACAAAGATTTATTATTTGCAAATATTTCGCAAGATATTCCCACTAATCTCAACTTGAAATATTCAAATTGTTGAATTAACAACAATTTACCTTTTGACGTAATCCCAATTGACAAATCTTTGGCTAAATGGTAAAATGATTCTGGTCAATTTAATAAATGTTTCAGTTGATTTGACTTGAAGAGATTAGTTAATTAAGAGATTTGTTGTTTTAACTAACAAATTCATTGAAATAACAAAATTTGATCTATTGTATAATAGTTGAATCAACAAAAGTTTGATTGATTTTAAGTTTTTTTACAGGCATTGTTTAGATAACGAAGTTTAGTAGAAAAAACATTGAAATTTAAAATTTTCCGACCAATTTTAGGTTTAATTTAGCCAATGAATAACCCAAAAATTTCTTTCAGTGTTTCTTAATCAAGCAACGTAACATTATAGGCGAGTCTGCGTAAGAATTTTTATTAAAAATCACATTTTGTGTCGTTCATTCCGATTTTTAACCGTGTGTGACCTGAAAGGTACAATGAGCCAAGATTTCAACGCATTTTTATCAGGCTCGTCGTGTAATCTCTTCTTTTCGTATGAAGGAACAAACAAATGTCTGACACACATAGCAAGGCTTTCAATACAAGAACATTTGGTCACAATTGATGTAGTTAAAAGACTTTCCACAATCAGTTGTTTAGTAAATAACATTGTAAGTTGATAAAATTTTGAGATATCATTCTGGGGAAAAAAAAACTGAGATTCTTTTCATGAGGGTGCTAACAGGAATTTTATCTCGGTTTTACCTGCAGATAAAATTGTCCACGATTTAGTTATGGTAAATAATATTATCAAACATTATCTTATATTATCGTACCATTGCCTTTGCCAGTCTCTCTTAACTATAGCCGGAAAGTTATAATTTTAACATTCAGTTTCGTGTAAGTTTTCAATGGATAATCTTCTAGGAGATGCTCGTCTTCGATCGCCAAGTGCAAACTTAAGTGTTTTCTGGTCGAAAATAATTACTTCTATCATATATGTGGTGATTTTTTCTCCTTCTCTCTCACACTGAGTGTATTTTTTTTTGAGTCGTGAAATATTTCGTTTGAACACATCGAACAGAAAAGACGGGAATTAATGAGGATTAGAAGTGAGATTACTTTACGGAGTTTAATTATTAAGCTTTTTTTCTGTCGCATCGCGCACAAAATAAATTCACCTCGAATTTTGCGGCACTCACTGTGAATTCCACCATTTTGATCCCTTTTCGTGTTTGGATTGCATCAGTTTATATAAGGGTGTGGTTACGAATCAAATTTCGTGCAAATGTTTGAAATACTTCTCTCAACTGAGTAAATACAGTGAATGAGAGACACCAGAAAATATCACTGTGGCGAAGAAAGTGTCTCTTTTGGGGAGTTCTTTGTGTGAAAAAAGATATTTTCTGGAAAATTACTCAGTAAAATAAATGTGGCAAATTAAAGTGGTGAAGCTTTACAGAGCTTAGTGATGAGACACGAAATGGTTTATATGGGAATTATCGTTACATGGATGTCACATTAAAATGTTCTTTTTGTTCACTTTTTTATTATTAACTCCTGGGTATGGTTTCTATAAGGATTAGTGTGTCCAAATTTGCTGACAAATACGGATTTTATGGGTTTTTACTTACGTTTTTGGCTTTTTCGGTGTGGATGAACTTCCTTTTTAACACATTAACACAATTTTAATTGTTTTTTTGGGTAGTGAAGGTGGACTTTTAGTCCTAGAAATCACATTTCCGCAAAAATCATTGTAAAATTTACACAATCCAGGGGTAATAGTGACAACTAGTGGTTGATTGAACCCTCGTGAACTGTTGCTCTCTATGATGATTTCATGCAAATGATGGGGTCGCCTATATTAAAATCGAGATTTTACAAATAATAACATGAAGCCCAATACTAGTTTTATTCTCATAAATACCAACTATGGACGCTAGGGAGAAAAGTTTCAACAAAATCGTCTCACCTTATCTATATCACGCCCAATCTGTGATAACACCAACAGTACACAGGCGTAGCGTATGGCTTGATACTTTATCTCCCACCGCGATAGAGCCTCACCTGAGCATCAGAGCGAGATGGCAAGCATCGGAGTGTCTCTCGTATCTCACTCACTGAGTGAATCGAGCGATCAACCGAGTGTAGTTGCCTCCCTCTATCGCATAATGTTACTACAGCGGCGTCGATTATATATCTCTCTCGCGTTGTGTTTCCACCCATTCATATTCAAGCGTATTTTCATCAGCGAGTGTAATCGTGCTTTGATAAGGTAGATAAACAAAATGAAGGAATGTATTCACTTTTATTTACTCATAAGTGCGCTGGTGTTGCCTTAAAAATTATATTACTAGTAATATCATAACGTATTAAAATATATTTAGCGAAGAGGAAAAACGCAGTTTCTCCATCGGAAAATTCTACGCTAATAATGACGATAATTTACACAAGAAAATAAACTACCATCTAAATGTCCCTAAGCATTATTTATTACATGGAAAATCGCCGATAATAAGCATTTTTTGTGTGTTTGAAATATTAAGAATTGTTTTTTTTTTTTGGTATACATAGCCATGTATGTAAATATCTCTTGATCTTAAATTAAATTAAGCTAATAATTGAGAGAGTAAAGGATTTTCTTTTTCTTCATACAAAATATGAAATGCAAAAGCGATTTATCGATTTCTCTTGCGCAGCAGTCAAAATATCAAGAAATAAAATTATTTAAGAGATTCATTGCTCTTTTTTATCCTTAAAATTATAGATGTCTTTTATAAAATTGGAATGATTCGTTGTTCGAAAGTATGGAAATCCTGCATTTAAATACATTAATGCAGGTAAAAAGCGAAAAAGAAGTTCAATATGCGTAAGTGTTGGGATTTAGATAAGAAGAGGAAAAAAATAACACAGGTTTTTAATTATAATGGATATCATCGATATAAATGAAATTAGAAAATAAGCTTAGACGTTATTTGCTAAATGGATATATACAATTTCTTATCAAATTCGTAATTAGAGCAAATAACAGTGATTTTTCCACCCCTTTGCGCGCCCCCCTCTTATTCCGACTCAATTTTCACGGAATAGTTTTTATGGGGCGCTATCATGTCATGTTGGCAATCGTGCTCATCCTCCACAGATGGACTCCTCGAGATGTGTTGATTGTCGATTTTGCTGTGATTCGCAGACATGGAGTTGCTGATAATATCATAATAGATGTTGGAAGCCGATGAACTGTATCCCTGTCCGGGATTCTGGTACAAATTGCCAGAATTGGCACCGCTGGTAGCGATCTGCCCATATAGGGATTTCTGCAAGAACTTGCTAGCATTAGGCGCACCCAGGCTCATATTGGCCGCCGTCACGACGCCCGGAGACGCTTCCTGGGGCGAATAGGGGAGTGGTGAGAGATTTTGATGGTTATTGGGCGAGAGATTCTGCTGAGGCGAAGTCGAACTGGTCAACGCTGTATTTCCACTTTGATGGGAATTTCCACTGTTTAATTGCGTCGTGTGATGAATGGCACTCAGCGCACGCAATTCTAATAAATAAATAAAGAAAATGGCATTTTCTTAAGTGAATTGAATCACGTTGCAACATTTTATAATATGTGTAACACACCTTTTGATGCGTCAGATATGGATTGATGCTTGGAAGACGATCCACTGGAATCAGATGAGTTTTTACTCCCTTTTGGCTTCCTTTTGCGAGTCTGTAAATAATGAAAGAAAGAAAAATTAAATATATTTTATTTTTTGCTTAAAAAGCCTTTTAGGGAGAGCCTGAATAAGAAAAAGCTCGAAAGCTCTTAATGGGAGAAAATTGAGCATCAGTTTCTCATCTTCAAATTCTCCCGAAAAACAATAAAAAGTATGAAATAAAAGTGCTTTGGGATTTTTATTGACATTTCTTTTAAGTTTTAGGATCTTTCATATTATAATTACTTTTAAAAGTTTGACAAGCATTTATAAAATTTGTAACAGTTTTTGGGATACTTTGTCAGCTTTAGAAAATCATTTAGAGGTCCTTAAAGTAAGTAGAATAATTTTAAAAATTTCGTACTTTGGAAATTTATAAAACTTTAAAGATCGTAAACCTGGATAAATTTCTAGGCTTTTGCATTAATAAAAGCTCATCAAGGAAAGCTTAAATTTTTTTTCTCAAAATTCTGTGGAACTTTTGCGCAAATTTACATGATTTTGAAAATTTTGAAGATCTTTTAAAAATGAGAATATCTTCTTTGGTTCAAACTTTTCAAATCTTTTACAGTTTTTCTTCAAGTTTTCTGAGAATGTGTTAGAAAATATTTGAAAAATGAAAAAAATGAAAGCTGGAAGAGTTTTATGAACACTTTTGAAATGTCAAGAGTTTTAAGAAGCTATTTTAAAGCATTTTTAATGAAATTAATAGCATTTAAATCAAATTAATATAATTTCTCAGTGACTTA
>CAKKOB020000641.1:29206-41385 GCA_918844115.2 Phlebotomus perniciosus | reverse complement strand
GCCATCATTATTTGGCAGTTTATGGAGGTTGACCAAACACATTTTAAACCATGGACCGTTTGGTCCTCAGATATCTCTTTGATGACGATATGGGGTGTCGTTTCTCTAAGAAGCAACATATCCTGTTTCTGTCCTGCCGGACATGAAGCGGAATATCTTTGGAACCAGCAGGTCGATTGCCATCATTATTTGGCAGTTTATGGAGGTTGACCAAACACATTTTAAACCATGGACCGTTTGGTCCTCAGAGATCTCCTTGGTGACTTATATGACTCTTTTCTGGTTAGATTCCTTAATGAAACCTCTGTGTGTATTCTGTCCTAATAAGCTTCTTCAATTCTTTAGCGTGGCTTTTTGCTACTCATTTGTGAATGTTTGTGAATTTTATTGAAGTTTTCTATGAAATATTGAAACTTGACGGCGAGGCAGTGAATGACGGCCCCAAAAACCGTTTTGCCACCGTGAACGACTCTCGAGTAAATTCCCCGTCGCTGCCAGTGACGGAATTCGAGCCGGTTCTCTCCAGCAGTCGTGGAGTTGCTCTTGTGGCATCAAGTCGAAAAATCGCGCGCTCCGCTCTTTAATCGAATAGCCAAAAGTATCTGTGGCCAGTGTTGATATTTCGCCTTTGGCGCCTAAACTTTTTACGCTAGTCTATCTTGTGTGCTTGGGCCTTTTTTTCGGGGCTTCAGTGAGGCAATAGTGTCTGTAATTTTTCTTCTTTGCCTCTTTTTGAACATATAAACGGAATGTTTTCGATTTCATATAAAAATTGCACTTGACTAGAAGGTGCTAGAGCAAAATTTTCATATATAATATGGATTTGGGAGAAATAGGTAATAAAAAATAGAGTGAGTGTGTGCCAATTTTTCTGCCACATGAGCGCAAAGTGAAAGAGAGTCGAATCACTAAATTTGTAACATATATTTGAAAAGGAGGAAAAATTATGTGATCAGTGAATTTTTTTACGCGTTTATTTTCTCCCTGGTGTTAGCGATACGAAAATTTTTAAGAAAGAGAGAGACACACACAGACGAAGGAGAGTTTGCAATTTATTTCCACACTTTAATCAATTAGCAACCTTCAGTGCTGATGAAAGTATATTTTTAAGAGTGCACATTATTAGTAAATTAAACGTGAACGAGAAACCCATGAGAGGTAGCACTTTACTTGTATGTGCTTGTATACCAAAGAGTTAATTTTTAGTGAGAGACTGGGTCGGAGGAGAGCAACAATGAAACAAGGGAAAAATCGGAGTGAATAAATAAGTCAGAAAGAGTTAATTGCATTTGAGGTGTTCGGAGTTAGGTCAGAGCAGTTACGGTTCAAATAACAATTCCTTCTGGAGGTGCCACCCACACAATTCACCCCAATTCAACCCACCGCCTCATGCAAGACGAATCTACCTCAATCTTAGCACCTCCGGAGCATCGACCACCCCTTCAAATGGCCCCCATTCTGTGACAAAGAAAGCAGAAGCAATCAAAGGCTCCCCAAATAGAGACGGACAGCAATGGATTTGTGGCCAAAAGCCGAGCATTTGCCTTCGATTTACTCGACATTCGACTTCAATTGATAAACCTCGAGAGATTACATAAAATATTTGGTAAGTTTAGCTCGCCATACAGTCTTTTTTATGGTCCTCTCTGCTGTTACATATTCCCATCGTGTCACTTGTCTTTTTGCTCTTTGTCGAAAATTTTTACTTTTTCCCATCTTGCTCCTTTCGTCATTCATTCATGATTCAATTTGGCGACGCCGCGTCAGACACTGAAAACTGGCACAAGTGTGAATTATTTTTGGAGTATTCAACGCATAATGAGATCCATGGCATAACGCTCTAATATTCACTACCGCAGAACTTGTTAATATTTTACATCTCCGCAAGAGTTGGGATGCTGGGAAGTTCAAAATGTCCTGAAAAAGGGATGTTGTGATGACACATGACAACAAGCTTGTATGAAATTTAAACCATAGAAAATTATATTAAAGTCTTGATTTTTTCAGCTTTTGCTTGTTGAATTTTTGAATTTTTAAAATTCTTATGTTTATTTAAGTGATGATGAATTTGTAAAATATTTTAGATTTTCTCCTTGAAATAAACACGTAAAAGTTCTAATGTTTTTCTCTGATATAATTGACGTTCAAATGTTGAATTTGATCTCCAAACTTTAAGGTCAATTGCCACAATAGACAGCACTAGAGCTTGTTTTCAAACATCTTTCAACACAAATATGATGTTAGGAAAATTGACAGAAACTATAGCTGGTTTTTATTTATTTATTTCCACCTAAAACATTACCATTTCTCAAGATAGTTGCATGTGAATTTTAATGCTCATCTCAAGATCAGAGCTATCGTAATTACTCAATAATATGCCACTGTTGAGCAGCAAGAGCGGCACACACACATATAGCTTCCGAGACATGCGATTGATAGTGTATTTGACTGAGAAAAAGTGTTGATGAGACAATATCAAATAAAAGAGGATTAAAAGTTAAGCATTGATTATACACTCTTGTGACCCCCAAGTGCATTTGATAACAATTTTCCACCATAAATGTGTTCCCGGCATGGCTAAGCTAAATATTAAGAAGTTTTGCAAGAAAAATATTTTTTACCTCTTTAAATATTCACCAGCATCTGCAATGCACTTTGCAGCTGGGATAACCAGCTTCTCCATTCGATTACTTCGAGACCAAGAGCACCTTTTGGACACGTCCAGGGTCTCATGGGATTTTCTTTTCTGCAGTGTTAGAATGGTTAGAATTCCACAGCACACAAGTGTTCTTATGGTGATAACAGATATGATTAATGAATAGTTTACGCTCTCCCCTCCCGGGAAATATTTACTTCAACAAATTCGCTGATATTTGTTCACTTATTGCTGGTAATTCCAGAAATAATTGTGCTCTTTTGTTGTGTGTATAATCAAATGCCAAGTGGCTTTTGGGTCGATTATGATCTCAAAATCTATCGATTGGAAGTACAAGCAACAACGACTCAAATTTCATTTTTTTTCCTCCAAAATTTCAGTTCACAAAAAATCCCCAATATAATGTTAGTGCGTTGGTTAAGAAGAGATATCGCTTCTTTGTGCCTATTGTTGATGAATTGTTGCGTCAAATGCTAAAAAGTGGGAAAGTCTGATGGAGCAAACAAAACCTCATGTCTTGATGGTCATTTTTATTAGCAAGTGAAAAAGATAGAGGAACGATTGAGACAAAAGAAGAGACACTCAATGTCGTGGAAGAGTCGTTATAAACAAATTTGTTGAGGGTCAAGCGGCATTTTTAGTCTTCTCATGCAATCGGCACGTAAAGAAATTAGCCTTTCGCGTGCAGAAAATCACCAAATTTTCGTCTATTGAGATTTTCTTAGGAAAAGATTCGATATTTTACGTGTCAGTTTATCTATGATGTGGTATTTACAACACAAAAGTGAAAAAGCTGACACACTGAACTCAACTCACTGAAAGCAAGAAAAGGTTACGAGCTCACACTTCTTGTTGCCTCTCTATTAGATTCCTTATGATGCTAATAAAAATTATTATTTTACTGATGAGTATGAACTTGAACAGTAGTTTTATTTTTACTACTCTTTTTTTTAACCTTTAAAAGTTTATCTAGAGCCTTATAAGCTTATTCAGCCTGAATTTTATTAAATTTCTTTTCAAGGAAATATCTATTACTTAACTCCTCAACTTGAAACTGGAGAAGCATTTACTGATAATTTAATTATATGCAAAAATTTTACCTTATCGGCATTCTCATGTGAACTTCTATGAGGGTAATTTGCGAAATACTTCTTCAATTATTAGTGTCTCAATATTTCCCGTGAATTTTTCAAATGTATCATTTGTTATTTCTGAAAGAGCAAAAATGACAATTTATTTGCAAATAATCGCGTGTCAATAATGAGTGAGAAATGGCAATGTATTTTATCGCAAATGTCCCATATTTAGAAGTTTTAAAGACGTATTAGTTTTGACCTTACAGCTTGAAAAAGAAAAGAAACATCACACACTGTCCCAATTAATTTTTGCCATATACAAAATGCAAAAGCTAGTCAAACCGAAGAGGCGCCTGATGATAAAAGATACTAAAACAAGTTGATTGCAAAACGCATAAAAGATTAACTTTGACCAATTGTATAAATATAATTGCTGGTAAATACTTGCACAATATTTCACCTCTCCCAACAATTTCATTGCAATTGAATATTGTGCTTTTTTCCTTTTTCGCATTTTTCGCAAAAATTGCTAACAAACGACATGTAAGTTATTGTGACATTCTCCTCAATGTCTTTTCGCCTGCCTCCGATATAATATTTCCATAATACACTTTCGATTGACTTTATCGTCGTTGGTGGTGAATTGTGTGTTTGAAAAATTTCAATTTGTGTCGTGGACCACATCACGCTGCGCTTTTCTTTGCCACTCCACAAATGACTTTCACTCATTTTCTATAATTTGTATTAATTATTCATGCCGAAAAGACACGGTCAAGGGACACAAAAAATGCCCACGAATCAGTGTTGATCGCATAAATTTGAGCATCTATCAGCTCTTCAGTTTAAATTTACTTCAAGATCAGAAAATAATCCACTAGAGATCAAGAAGTGCGATGGAAAAGTCATTGAAATAAATAGATGATCAATCACAAATGCCCAATTTGCCCGTTTATCATTGAAGCAATAAACAAATTTGCTACTAATTGCTACTCAATTGGTAGCAATTTCCATCCTCTTGATCTCAAAGTTGAAACAATTTTGATTGATTTACCACAACGTGAAGTGTATTCTGAACTCATGATCATACAATCACATTATATAAAATAAATCGATCCTAATATGATCAATCATATCTCACAGAGATCAAAATTTATGCACAAAATATTGTATGTAATTTACGATTTTGCCTTGATCTTTTTTTCCATCTACGAATGTATACGAAATTTTTACATCACGTCTACTTAGGATACTAACGGTGGGTAAACACGTGCTTACATAAAATTTAAATTGCTTCACTGATGCGGCGATGTGGATTTCCCGCGACTTTATTGAAAATCATAGAATAAAATCTATTTATGACTTTCAGGAGTCCTCCTAGACGGTAATAAGACCTCCAACATCTTCGGTATTTAATAGAATCCCACACAAAAATGGGATAATTGCTTTGTGTCTGACATGAAGACTGGTTTTGATCAATTGCCGCCGCCAAAAAGTGTTGTAATCGTGACTTTTTGTGCATTACCCCACAACAAATACCCATTAACTTCCCCGCCAATGGTAATTTTACCATCGCATAAGAGACTGTCTGAAATGTTTTTCATCGATCATAATTTGGAATTATCCACCCAATTTCGACTCAATTTAATAACTCCATATCTTCGAAACGATTAACATTTCTGTTGATTCACCTCATCTCAATCAGTGAGTGGTGAAAACAGTAGCGGAGAGAATATTAGAGACAAAACCTTTAAATTCTTTAACGTTTAATTTAAAATATCTCATATTCATAGGCTTATATCTATTTATTATTAATATGTATTAATTACCTGATATTATACTTTAGAAATTTTCAATCCGGACTGAGTAAATATTATCGGGTAGTGTATGCGTATATAAACATCCATTAAATGTAAAAGAGTGGTAGCGACATTTGCTGCAGAAACTTCGTTTTCCTTCGGACTTAACCACAGTCAGTGTTTCATTGTTCCGACGAATATATTTCAAGCTGTGAGGCACGTGCTCAGACCAATTAATAAGTTTTGTTGATCTTTTCTGCCTGATAATTTAATTTATTAACGAAACTCACTTTCCTCACACCGCAAATTCAATATTCCAATCACGTAGATTCGCTATTAGGGAAAAGTTTCCTCTTGTGTGCGTGAATCTGCCCAAGATTGACCATTTGTGCTGCGTGATTAACTACATATCATCGAAATGCATATCAAAATTACCCATTCGCCCAATTTTTTCACCTCCTCCCACATAGAGAGGAAACTATTCACGTTAAAAGATCATATTTTTGAGAGCGTGTGGTCATTTCGTAATTGAATGGGATTGCTATATATGGCAAGGCCGAATAATTCCAGATTCATCTCACCTCAAGAGTAAAAGTTACCTTTTCTTCGTCTCTCTTGATTCCATCATCATTCTTTGTCATTTCATATGCTGTGTAGCAGAAAAAAAAACATAAATTTGGTGCAATCTTTTATTAATTGGGCGATATTTCGAGAGACACCATTGTCTGTAAGTCAAGATTTCCCGGCAAAATGGCAATTTTGGCAATTTTCATCATTCACAATGCTTAGATCCTATCGCGTTTCATGTTAATTATATTGGGTGCGATTTTATTGTTCGATGGAAAATAACTTGGAGGCAGAAAATGCCAAGTAATGATTTAAAGGTGGAAATTACGCACGATTTTGCACTAATAACCTACAATCAGTAGACTTTTTTTTGCTGTGAAGAGTCTTTTTTTTTCATTCATAAATCCCCCACCGAAATTATTCACAGTGAATAATTTTCTGTGAATTACCTCTTTTAATTATGTTTCACGGTCAATGTCAGGTTGTTGAATGTAAGAATTAACACAAGAGTTTGCTAATATAAATGCAAAAAAATCTCACAAAAAAAGGTGATAAGACAATCCAGGAACTACTTTTTGCAATAGCTTGCAAATTGACGCCATAAAAATAGCCCAAGTTTATTCAAGACATTTGAATACATGAGCTTCCAGCTTCTTCATCACACAATTCGCGCACACGTCGGGCAAGAAATGGACATGGTGAAAAAATTTTGCATTAGACACAAAGCAAAAATTTACGTAAGTCCATCGAATTTGCATATAATGCGGCTTACGTGTAAAATGCAAATTTTAGAGATCATCAATTGATCTCGATTTTACATAATCCATCACAAGATGGGGAGAGGAAGGAGTCTTTCAGGGCAATCTCAGACGATCTTCCTATGCATTTCTACAGCGAAGATTGGCGTTTAGGAGATTCTCAGAAATACCAATAATAATGGACTTTAGGTATAGATACTGGTCCTTAATTTTCTATTCTTCTTTAGATGCTTCTTCTATTCTTAACCTCGCGTATTAATTAAGTTTAGAACATTCCCAGACATTTTTAAGAGAAGCAAAAAATAGTGGTCCTGAAAGGTCTTTGGTATTATCATATTTCGGCTTATTGGCTTCTGTTGCTAATTAGTTAAAAGAAAAATTTTGGCATCTAAAAAACCTAATTTAATGATCAAGTCAATTCCTTCAAAATCTCCCAAAAAGATAATAAATTTGCTAGTATTATGGCTTAGAATTTTATTGTTATTTTTTTTTTAAATCCCAGATTCAAAGTATAACTCACTTGTGATGAGCCTTTATGACTTAACAAAACCCACATTTATTTACGTCATTAGGCCAAGCAAAACTACTTGGAAATTTTTTCTCCATATTTAAACCACTTCGATCTTTCTTTACATGGTTTTTACTGTTAGTGATTAATTGGATATTAAAAAATTTCTCACATGAAAAAATTATAAAATGATTTTATATTGTTTGTCTTTCAACATTAATATAACAACACTCTCTCCGGTGATACGTCATTCTTTTAATTGAAAACACCGCGTGAATTTTTCTTTCATCTGGTGGGAAACTCTAACGCAATAATACATGCATATCACAAATTCTAATGTCAAGTTTTCGAAATCTTTTACCTAATTAGGTTTGGCATGAATTTTTTAACACAATGTGTCACTTTATTTATTAATAAAGACATAAATAATCAATTTTAGCTGCAATCTTCGCTTTTGCTTAGATTTTCTGGAAAGAAACATTATACATAAGATTTCTCAACTAAAAGATCATCATTAACGCCAATATTGGGAAAATATCGTAAATCGATGGCTTGACGATTTGATAAAAAACCATTTTGTGGTGATCGTGAGTGGGTGACGGTGACTGGTGGACAAGGATTTCTTAAAGAAGGTGCGCAAGACATTCACATGCCAAAGAGTCTGTTTTTTGGACCATTTCCAGCCTGAAGGCCAAAGGTAATGGATAAATTGCCGGACACAGACATAATTCATTTTTTCCCCATTCAAATAAACCGACAGAGTCGCTGAAACTGTCCTCCGTGTTTTAACATTTTTTTTTGTGCAATAAGTTGTGACTTTGAGAAAATCGGTCCAACACTGAGGCGCGGTTGTGAAAAGTCTCCACAGAAGAATTAGATGAAATTCGAGCATAAAATCCCAAAATTAGTTGGTGTTTTCGTGGAACAATATGCCAAATAAATGTGATCATGGGTTAATGTGCTCAAGTATTATGTCACTCTTGCTCCGCGATCGGTGTCTGTGTGTTAATATTGTGCACAGGGCAAGTGACTTTTCTTGAAACGGTACAGCTATTACATAACCATTTCTTTGCACATTTCAAACTGGGTTTCGGTTCAAGATCGTTTCTTCAAGTGCATTTTTATAGTAAAACCTGAAAACTGCTTTTTCATCATTTCAACCGAGGAGGATTTGAGAGATGATTTCCATCACGAGAAACTTAATTGCGTGTGAAATTCTTATATTGTTGCATTTGCAACTCTTTCAGAAATGATCTTGTCTCAATTTGTAATCGCTACTATCATTTACTCAAATCATTTGCTATACAGTCTCATGCCGTGAATTGCAATGCAATTTATTATTTTACGATAATGACGTGTTTTTTTTTTAATTTTATTATCAATCTTTCAATTTTTATTGTGATGTAGAGATCATAATGTGAAGGAAAAAATTGTCTGCTCCATTATTTTCTTTACGATACTGCTTGAATAGCAATACCTGTCTGTGCAGACAACTCACCTTGCAAAATTATCACAATATCTTGATCGTGTTTTGCACCTTTTGCATGAATCAGAGTTTGGTTGCTCACCAAAATAAATAGACCACTTTTATTGCTGATTATTCCAGGAAATCTTCTATTGCAAAAAATTGCTTATAATATCAAATTTAGATGAATTCGTAAAAATAAATATATTGCACTCATCACAAATTGTTTTCGGGTGGAAGGTGGTGACCCAAATATGGTGTCGGAAGAGCCGTAAAGTGATTTGCAATAATAAATAGTGTGAAGCAACTATTAACACTTTTGGGGGGTTTGGTTCTCAACATTTTCATCAGCAAATTGCCCCGAGATTACAAAAAAAAATCTTATTGCAAAATCATACAAAATGAATCTTCTTTTTTTCCACTGCGGGGCGTACTTGTTCATGTTACAGTGTTCATCTTCGAATGAATGAAATATCGCATAAAATAACCGAATGGGAAAAGATTGCGAGAGATTTTCCATCAATTTCCCTCATGTTCAATGTCTATTCAATGCTAAATTCATCTCAGATGTGTAACAATTAGTTTTTCAAATGATTCCAATTGTATATCATATCGTATCCATATACTTTTCATTATCTTGAATTTTTCCCACAGTTTTTCCTTTGGTTAATTTTCAACATGACATTGAAATTTATGGGCTAAGAAGTGTTATACAATTTTACTGTTGAGCCAATGCGAAGGAGAGAGCAATTACAAAGTGATTTCAGAATCTCAAGAATCAAGGCCAAGACTTGATTGTATATAAAAGAGTTCTTTTTGACCCGGTACAACCTGTAAAATCGGGAGGTATAGAGCCAAATTTAAAAAAAAAACTAATTGCTGGTAATGAAATTCCCGGAAAAAGGTTTTTATTTCATAATTATTTTCCACCTTGAACATCCGACGGTTTTTAATGCCTTTTATATCCCGTGATATCGCGAAAAAAAATAGAATAAAAGAATTAAACATAAAAAGTAGGTACTAATCATATTTGATATCTACCAATTCATTATTAGGATTGTCAGTAAACATGATTAATAGATTTTACACAGCAAATGTTTTTTTATGTAAGATCGATATCTTGAAAATCTAGCATTTCTTAAAGTTTTACACAGTGACACATATTTAAGGAAAAAAAGACTTTTTAACATAAATTTCTTGTCTTAATTTAACGCACGACTAACCAGCATTCACACCATTTCACACAATAAAATTACTTTTAAATTTGCAGAAAAAAAACATTTTACTCGTGTATGACCATTCGAGAGTGTTTCGGCTCTTGAGACAAATCAAATTTCAAATTCAAATTGACATTGATACAACGGAAAAGTAGCACATCTCTGCTTTAATTACAGCTAAATTTGAAAGTTTTATTGCCATAATTTTAACTTCACGAATTATTTGAATCTGGCGAAAGTGAATTCCACTAAGTATGACCTTTCCCAAGACTACATTTTAGTTCGAAATGATAATTTAATCTGCAATTGGTAATTTCAGACAAAATCAAAATTGCTAACGGAAATATCATTATGCATTCTCACCTGTCTTGATTGCAATTTCTTGAATCTCTTCATCTCCGTCGTGTTGCATTGGGATGTTGACTAATGACTTATTTCTTTTCAACAGGGGAGAGCAATCGGTTGGTGGAGAGATGAGTGAAATGGTGAAATTAATAGGCCTTCTCGGTCTATTATCGTTGATCACGTTCTGCTTCGGGAAGACTGAATCGCAGCTGAGACTCGGCAAAGCCATCAACATCTTCATCCGTTACGGATATTTGAGCATCTCAATGAAAGTGATTTCATACAATGACACCGAGACGTGGCTATTCAAGGAGCCCACCAAGAACATATTCACGGTGAGTCCCTTTCATTAAGTCACACACTCTCGGTCATAAGATGCTGATGTGCTTGTTGCCTCACCAGGGCATAGAGAGTCTCGAGGAGGCGGCCATTGAGGAGAAACCGGGCGTCTTCAACGGTGACTTCCACATGGAGTTCTGTGACAACAAGAGACAACTCTTCCAGGCGTACTTCCGAGACTTCACCATCGAACGCCTCGACCGGCCGTGGCGTGCCTTCACGGGTGGCTGGCATCCAGACATTGCGGCACGAAAGCTGGGCATCAACTCCTCCTTCATCCACGGCGACTACTGTTACGTCCTGGTGCGTGTGTCGCGATTTCGCGAGAGTGCTCGCCTCAGGAAGCCCATTCCGCAGAATCAGGTGCTGGATCCAGACATCTCTGCCAGGATCTCGAGTGTTACGCCCGGCGATACAACGGCCGCCGTGCAGTTTATGAATAAATTCGGAACACATTATATCAATAGTTACGTGACCGGAAATTCACTGTATCAGGTGAGGAAATCACCTATTGTGACTTGCTCAATGTCTTTGGCGGTGGCATGGGCGACTGGCGGCTCAAGAACATCTTTAAGTTTGATGAATGCGATCGATGGCTTTATATTTGCCTCTAAAAAAATTAAAAATTAAAGATGATCTGAATTCTAAAGACCTTTAAAAAATTAAGTTAAAATATTATATTTATATATGGAATTTCAAGACAGAGGAAAAGCGCGTGTTTAGTTTATTTGAGTGGCTAAATTATGAAAAATGCGATTTCTTATGGCGAACTTGGAATAAAATTAAGTCATAAAACTCTGGTTCTTGACTACAAAATACATAAATTATACCTATAAGGTGGAGTCTTAATTCAAGCAACGTCTTGACTTGGGAAACGGTTTAACGAAAAGTCCTAATTCTGGAGCTTTTTCGGCTTTGAAAAACTCTCAGAAAAACCTCAGTATAACTAAAACTTAAAGCTTTTTTGGGGGCATACACTTACGACTTAAGTCTCGTCCTTTATGTAAAGGCGTGCATACACTTGGGGTTTAGCCTAGGAGACTTAGTGGCTAAAACGAGGCCCAGGGCTTCGATAGACCTGCTTTTAGCAAAGGAATTTCCTTAGAAAGTTGTTCTGGTGCTTATGTTAAGCGCGATCCGAACAAACTACAGTAGAAGCCCCGTTTTAGCCGCTAAGTCTCATATACTAACCCCCATGTGTATGCGGGGAATTAGCCTTGGAGACTTTGCGGCTAAACCGGGGCTTCTACTGTGGTCTCCTCGGATCGTGCCTAGCCTAACCATCAGAACAACTTTATAAGCAAATTCCTTTGCCAAACTCAGGTCTATCGAAGCCCTGGGCCTCGTTTTAGCCACTAAGTCAGATCGGAAGAGCGGCGTGTGTGGAAACAGGGTAGTGCGAAGGGTAGATCTCGGGGGTAGCCGTGTCGTAAAATAGGCGGGGGGGGGGGG
>CAKKOB020000641.1:2875-29106 GCA_918844115.2 Phlebotomus perniciosus | reverse complement strand
GTGGGGGGAGGTCGACTATAGCGCCATCTTGTAATTTACCCCCACTTATGTACCTTTGCCGAAAACCGCAAGTCTCTATCTATAACGGTTCTCTCGCTATAACAATTCTCCGGCGGACGGCCGGACGGCCGGAAAAAACCTGTTTTTGGCCACCCACTTTTTCGTGATCAGTGAGACTCAAGACACCCCCCTATGGCTATCTCAGACCGGTCTGATGACTTTGGTATTTTGTGACGAACGCAATAGATGGAATCTGTAAGAATTCCACTAAAAAATGTTTTTTTTTTAATAAATTATAAGCTAAAGCTACATCTGCTTTAAGCTAAAACAGATTTAAGAGTTTTAAGCCAGTCTTATGCATTACGATAGCCATAAGTTTTAAGTTCATCGTACTTAAGCATAAAGGGCCTTAAAGGCGCGCATACACTTGGGGTTTAGCATAGAAGACTTAGGGCCTCGGCAGACCTGCGCTTAGCGTGAAAGATTAGCGGCTAAAACGGGGCTTTTACTGTACTCTGTACGGATCGCGCTTAGCCTAAGCACAAGACCAACTTTCCAAGGAAATTCCATTGCTAAACGCGGGTCTATCGGTACCATGAGCCTTGTTTTAGATGCTAAGCTTCAACGCTAAGCGCAGGTCTGTCGAGGCCCTTATAGTGGCCAAAACGAGGCTCAGGGCTTCGATAGACCTGCCTTTGGCAAAGGAATTTCCTTAGAAAATTGTTCTGGTGCTTAGGCTAAGTGCGATCCGAACAGACTACAGTAGAAGCCCCGTTTTAGCCACTAAGTCTTCTAGGCTAAACCCCAAGTGTATGCGGGGCATAACTTTTCGAGGCTTAAGTCGTAAAGGCGTGCATACACTTGGGGTTTAGCCTAGAAGACTTAGCGGCCAAAACGAGGTTCCGGGCTTCGATAGACCTGCTTTTGGCAAAGGAATTTCCTTAGACTTAGAAAGTTGTTCTGATGCTTAGGCTAAGCGCGATCCGAACAGATTACAGTAAAAGCCTCGTTTTAGCCACTAAGTCTTCTAGGCTAAACCCCAAGTGTATGCGGGGCATAAGGGTCGTAAGTGTATGCCGGCTATTAGGTAATATCAAATAAATCATGAATTGAATGAATTAATGAATGAACTCCAGAATGACTTTTCATTGAACTGTTCCCCAGTCAAGACGTTCCTTGAGTCAAGATTCCACCCTAGTACCCTTTAATTATGTACGTAAAGTAACCTTGGATTAGGGAATCACAACTAAAAATTTAGAACTGAGCTACAACATCCAAATTTCAACTGTATAATTGCCTCAACAACATTGATGCAATATCGTTTCCGAGATTCGAGACTTTAAAGATTAGAAAATATCATTTTCGACTTTTATGCCATTCAGCTATCGAACAAAGTTCCAAACCAAAAATCAAAAATAAATCCGTGTAGAACTAGAGATTCTAGGTTGGTCACCAATAACTACTAGTAAGGAATTATTGGAAATGCCTGGATATCAACGACAATATTGTTAAATTTTGAGCCCGATCTATACCAAAGAAGCCAAGTAATTCAAAAAATAAAATATTTTTGGAACTTTCAAAATGACTGATGCGGGTGTAGAGAGTCAGATCCAGAATCACTAATCTCTTGCATACGGTCAATATATGATCTTTGCTGAAAACAGGTGACAACTTTAACATTTCCCTAGTTTTCCAAAAAACTATTTGTTAATCATCCCCAAAAAGTGAATCAGTAGAAGTCATAGAAGTATAAAGTTTATCTTAATTCCAGTTGAACAAAAAAATTAAATCTCCCAGCCGCCGTTCCTATTGCCCGCCTATTCGACTCCCATTCACGCTTGAACTTGCCTCTCTTCCATGAATTATTGCTCAACTATACACTCACTCTTTTCAGGTTTTCGTGTTCAACAAGCGCAACTATCAACACCTCAAGGAGCGCCTGAAGTCAAAAGGCGTCGCTGCCCTGTCTCAACTGGACCTGTACAACTACTTCGCGCCCTGGTATGCTGAGCACTTGGGCAAGATCAGGTGCGCCAGCGGTAACAGCACCGTGGAGCGATGGGCATCGCGGAAGCTGAGGCTCTCCTACTACATCTTCACGTATGCCAGTCTGCTGAAGCTGCACGGGAATGGATCGTTGTTGCGCAACATTGACGAGCTGCTGGGCAACGAAGCCATCCTGCAGCTCGACCTCAAGTCCATCAATGTGATCTTCAAGGAGCCCGCCAAACGGGCGTGGTTTCAGGAAATCATAGACAATTATTTGAAATTGTGGGAAGTGAATATGTGAAAGTGATTTAGGATTAACTTTTATTCTCGTGAATTCCTCACCAACGAAATCTGCCGGCTGCGAAAAGACTGCCGGCAGAAAGAAAATGTGTGTTTAGTTTTTATACTTTGTATTATCTTCTGTATATCATTTTACCAAATGATTCCTCCGCTGCAATCTACTAGTGCTAGACTAGGCAATAACACTAAAGACTGGGGGTGCTTATTTAATGACATCGAATGTTCGACTTTAGTGATTTTTTTCACGTTTAGCTCAAGAACCGAGAGGAAAACTATGAGGATTTATGTTGATTTCATTTGAAAGCTCTATCTATTTAATAATGCCTTTCACGCTGTGATAGTTTAAACATTTCTGACGAGGATATAAAAAATTTGTAATATTATTTTTTTCAGTTGTAAAAACTGACAAAAAATTAGTAACAGTGTAATTTTAGGGATGAATGTAAGTAAAAAATAAAGAAAATCTACTAGAAGAGAAGGATTTTTCGATCTCATCATTGAAAAGTTTTTTAATTCACGATTTTTTGGTGATGTCATCAGTTGTTGCTGTCAAAGGGTTTTTGGGTAAAAGGCATAAAATAAATGTTTTTCGTTTTTAGGAAAGTTAGGTGGTATAATAAATTGTATATTTGCCATATTTCAGAGAACGTTAAAAAGGCGCTAGATTTCAAGTAGTAATTGCAATGTTAACCACATCACCTGAAGCGCCATTCTCCGAAAAATCGATGAAAATCGAAATGCGCCAGATTTAAATTTTTAAAACAAACCGCCCGCAAACTGAAATTATCATCGATCAGTTTATTTTATGTCCTTTTTAATGATGAACTTTCTAAACTTTTGCTTCTTTTCCCATATTTTTAGTATGTTTATTCCTTACTTATCAAAGAATTCAGGCTAGTATAGAGTGTATCATCGAAAAACATTATTCCGATTATTAGAGACTTTGGGCCTTCAGAGGACCCCCCTAAAGTCGACCCTTGGATCTAGATCAGGTCCTTCATATTTCTAAAAAGCCTCCCTATCCCCTATAAAAATATGTTTTTTTGGTATATCTCGAAAACGGCTCTAACGATTTTTCTCATTTTCACTTTTGTTGATTATTTCTTCATCATGACATGGCATGTGGTATTTTAAGATGTTTTCTTATATAACACCTGCTTTATAACTCTTATAGATTTTTCTGTCAGACGATTTCCATCAGTTCAAAAAACAGTTTATAAAATGTCGTTACTGAAGGGATATTTATAAAATTCCAAAAATATCCTTTTCGAAATTCATCGATTGGGAAATTTTTCTGTTTCGAGCGAGATTCTTTGCAAGGTCGCTTGGCGGCACTGGTGTATCGTCGAGTTTTCATCGTTTTGGCAAATTTGACAATTCGCAACTTGAAAAGTAAATTTGTGGTTTTTTAGTAAAATAGTGAATGATTTTAGCGTTGTTAGCGTATCAGGTGTCCCAGTTGATTCACTTTCGGCCACCAATGGTGACAGGAAGCGGCAGTGAGTGATAATGTGCGACGTGTGTGCGGATTTTCTTCATCTCCTCACCACCCGTAAGTTTCCACTGACGATGCCCTCCGGACAAGCCTTTCTGGGCGTTTTCCACGAAGAATCCTGCAAAATTGGGAGATGTCTCTGGTCATGACGGTTTTAGAGGGGATCACCTAGAGAATTCAGGGAGTTTTTCGAGTACCAGGGAATTGGGCCATCCAGGCAAATGGTGGGATGTTTGGGTGTTCCTCTTGGGTCATATATCGTCAATATTTATCATGTTTCTGCTGTTTTCCGCTAAAAGTTGGCAAAAGTCGCTGACTTTCACCCTCCTGATAGTGGATGGATGGTGAGAGAGAAGATTAGTGGGAAGAAAATTCATCATTAGAAGAGGAAAAGTTTTTTCTTTGTTCATCTGTCAAACACGAGTTTGCATTGGGAGGGATTCCCATTAGAAAGATTTTGTCATGGGTCTTCCTTTGTTCCTCCACAGATGAGACGCGAATCAGCAACAACGAACTCAAGCACCAGCATCTGCAGAAGAATGAGGTGGACATTGCATTTGCTTACATCCAGACGTGGCCACAGAGGTAGAATCCTCAGCTTTTTGGACATTTCCCGGAAGATTTCCTTACGCCTCTCTTTGTCTTTCAGGCAATGCATGTGCTGCTATAGGGATGTGAAGAATTTCGAGCGATTCAATCTGATTGTCCAGTCCATAATATGTTTAACAATATCACAACTGAAGAACATCAAGGCGATTCTCGAGGAGAGTCAAACGAACAACAACAATCCGGAGGAGTCCGGTGGCGCAGCAGAGGCCAAGGAGTCCAAGGGGGAAGCGCCAGAGGTTAAACCGGCATCACCGACACCCGCTGCTGTCGCCCCCAGCAAACCCAAGGAGACCAGTTCAACGTGGAGCCTCCCAGAACTCGAGAGAGTCCTCATTGTGATCTCCAAGGCCTTCCTGCTCAACTTCCCTCTCTACGTGGCGTACAAGCACGGTGTCCACTCGCGTCTGGACGACATCTCCGCCCAGGATGCCAACAGCTTGAGCATCTTCTGCGATCTGCATGACAACGAGATTCCAGCATTCTTACTGCGCAATGTATCGGTGTTCTGTAACTGTGGTGGCTTCGCCGCGATGGCACTCTGCTTTGAGCAATCCAATCTGCCCGTGTCCACGGCTCACGCCATCACCGCTGCCATCTCCAACGTGAAGCTGTGGCTCAACTATCGGAGCATTGCACAGCTGTTCGTGCCGTTGCGCGTTAAGGTGCTGCAGTACATGTGTAAACTGAACGATCAGGATCTCAGATCACCGGCCACCAAGTCCATGGCGGAGTTCATGTGGGCAGCCATTAAGGATCCCCTTGATTCGCAGATCACCTTCGATATGGAAGGACTCACGCTAGCGTTCAAGTACTTCACGTCCACAACACTCACGATGCGCCTGTCGGGCATGGCGCAGATCAATGCCCACATAAATCTCTTTAATGACATCTGTACGTCCGACACGGTGGCGGAAGTGGAAGTGGTTGGCCAGAAGTTGGCCGACTGGCTCACAGAGAATCAGATCATCTCCCATCTGTTTGGGCCGAATCTTCATGTGGAAGTCATCAAACAGTCTCACATTGTGCTCAACTTTCTGGCTGTGGAGAACCAAATCACCGAAGATCACATCAATCTCATCTGGCAGGCGGCTCAGCTGAAGCACTGCTCCAAGCCCATCTATGACATCCTGCCATCGCTCGTGAAGAACCTCGCCCCGCGTCCCGCCATGCATCTCTATCAGCTGCTGTGCCGCCTGGATCCCAAGGAGCACACCGAGCAGAGCATCTACATTGCGTCGGCGCTCACGAAGCTCATCTGGTCGCGCGACAGCTGTCGCCAGTCCAGCGTGGAGAGCTTCTTCGGCGGTGGCAGTGTTGCCGGCTCCAGCGGAGCTGCTGCCAGTGCTCTTATGCGAAATGTGGCCACCGTGGCGTCTAGCTCTGAGAACAGCGTCAGCATCGAGGGCAGTAACAGTGAGGAGGAACAGCAGGAGGAGGACAGCTCAGAGGGCCGTAAGACACCCATCGAAGTCGAGGGATCGGACTCAGGAGCGCCTCCCTGCAAGCAGGCCAGGCACAAAAACTGTTGCGGGGAAACCACAGATGGTGAGTCAATCAATCTTTATTTTTGCCATTAGGAATTCCTCTGAATATCTTTATCCGAATCACATTGGAAGATGGAAAGTACGGATGAATGGAGTTTTGATTGAGTTAGCAATTTATCGAGTATCAACAATCACAAATAAGAAGACTATTGATATTTCAAATATCGCAGTTTCAGATTCAATGAAGAGATAAAAGTTTTGCAAGAGCGAAGAAAAAACGCAGTTTGAAAGCGAAAGTTCGCACTTAAATCATCCTAAAAAAATAATTAACGAGGTTTATTGATAAAATCTATAGCAAAGAAATTGTATGTTGTCCTAATTTTTTGATTGATTTTTCAAGAGTCTCTGAAATTTGCTTTAATTTAATTAAACTTTAAATTATATAAATTAGCCATCAGGCAACTTATTCGTGTGACAACAGCATAAGAAAAAACCAAAATTTTCATCACTGTTATGTCTCTGAGAAGTATTGCATACTTTTCAATATTACATGTTCTTGCAACATCAATCATAATCTTTTTTATTGCCGTTTTATCTCATTCTATTAATCAAACTTTAGCATCCCATTTGTCATATTGTAAGAAAAACAAGATAAAATTTCTGCAAATACAATCGTATTCAAATTATTTGCAAATATCTCAATACAGAAGAGCGAAGAAATTCTCTAAATTCTTCAAAGAAAGATCAATCTTTTGAAGTTATAGTGTACGAATGGAAATGTTGTATTTCTCCCGGACAGAGAGCACAAAGGTGGAGGCAGATGTGGCTGATGATGTGGAGTGTGTCAAGGGTATTCCGCCCACACTCACGATAATGGGTCAACGAATCTCCATCCTGCCGGACGGCTCTAGCAGTGATGACGGCCTAGACACCTCGGAGCACTTCTCCGCGATGCGAAAACACGTGAGGAAGCGCCGGAAGATGCGAGTGTTGTCGAAGAAGCAAATGCAGAAGATCGCCGAGATGTCGGATGGGGAGTCGCATAGCGATGAAGCAGTCGTGGGTAATGACAGTGATTGCAGTGAGACGCACTTACCGTCAGCTGTACTGAGCCACCTGCACTCGGATGGCTCTTTTATTGGGGCCATTTCCGAGGGACAGCTAATGGATTTGCTGAGCGGTGCTGAGAATGATGGGAGCTATTCGTCACCGATGAGCAACAAGTCGGAAAAGAATATGGCAGATTTCGATGATGAGGACTCTCCGTGCGAGGAGGAGCTGGAACAGTTGGCGTCCAGAGGGCATTGTCTGGCGGCTTTCACACTGCCACGCTCCCGCACGATCGCCAGTGTGCTGGGCAAGAGTGAAAAGTCGGCTAAGAGTACAGAAAAATCGAGTCAGGAGAGTGCAAACTCCTCCAACTCCTCTAACACAACACAGGGAACGTTCAAGCTCAATGATGTGTGTCAGCCGGGCAATACATTACTGTGGGATCTGCTGCAGGATGACAAGATCGGGCAATTGGGTGAATCTCTGGCTCTGGAGGCTGAAAAAGCTCTGGGTACTCTGCTCTGCTTCAACACCGACAAGTTCATCCGGATGAAGTTTGTGGAGGGATGTCTGATGAATTTGGCCAACAACAAGAGTGTCATTGTGTGTCTGCGTTTGCTGCCCAAGATGTTCGCCTCCTTTCAGCAATTCCGTGCCACTGACACGCATCAGGTGACAATGTGGGCGGAGCGACAGCACAAGATGATGTACCACTTCTTCAACAACCTCAAGTATTACGCCGTGTCGACGAAGACGCAGAACCAGGGGCAGATACTGAATCAGAGTGGTGGACTGATGTATTCTCACCTCACGCAGGTGCAGGTGCGTCTGCAGTTTCTCACGTCAGTGTTCAGCTCAATGGGATCACCGGAGCCATTCAGGCTCAGTCTTGAGCAGGTAGATGCTCTCTGGGCATGGCTAGCGAATGATCAAGAGTGCTCGGATTGTCTATTCGCGTGGCTCCAGACGCAGGCGAAGGGGAGTGGGGATCAGCATGCCTTGGGCATTGACACTCTACAGCATCTGTACATCAGGAAGTTGCCTGAATTGCGCCCAGAGGGTATCTCTATGGTGGCTCTGGGATTGTTTCAGCAACTCTGCAGTTTGGCACGACTCGCGGCCGCTCACTATGACACGGGATCGGACATGTCACTGGACATTGTGGGTATGAGTCATCTGTGGAAGATTGCGTTGAGGGCGAACAACACGGACGTGTCACTGGCAGCAATTCAGTACATCAATTCCTACTATATGGGACAACAGCTGAAGTTGGAAAAGGAGTTTGTGGCGCAATGCATGAATCATCTGACACAGGCGGCAGAAGATCTCAACAGTGTGGATAATCAGGAGCATGCGCTCATGTGCGTCCAGCGTGCACTGATGCTGCTCAACACCCACTTGGAGACTTTCAGGCGACGCTACGCATATCACTTGAGACGGTGGGCGCTCGAGGGCAAGGGAATCGCTGCGCACAGTGCTCTGCGGAGTGAAGGTCCAGGACCACCGATCAGGATAATCTTGCAACCAGCTGGTGTACCGGATAAGTCCATCCTGCATCTCCATTCCACGGATTTGGTGGCGGACCTGAAGGCGGAGGTGGCCAAGTGGTGGGAATCCATCCAGAGTGGCGTGAAATCATCGGGTGCGACAGCTCCTGTTCTCGGGTTGCTCCTCAGTGAGGGTCCTCTGAGGATAATCACACAGGGTCAAGAGATAACGGCGGAGTACGATGAGAGGAGTCTTGCTGATGTGGGCTTCAAGGACAATCAGATGGTTTATGTGTCTCTGGGTGGTCGGAGTAGTGGTCGACGTCGGGATCCCGGTGATCATCCATCGCTGCAGCCTCCGCCGCCCAAGGAGTGCTTGCCGACGGTGCTACTGCTGCAACCCAAGTATTTCGAGCAGTTGTTTAAACTCATGCAGACATTGGGCGATATGAAGACGCTGGGAAAGGGTGGAAATCGTCAGCCGCACACAAAAGCTCAACTACTGTCGCGCAGGGTGTGGGATATCCTGGCGATGTTGCCTACCAGTCCGACTCTCTTGGAGAACTTCAAGAACATCATGCATCAGAAGGCGGGCAAAAATGACGAGGAGATGGAGACTGAGGAGAAACCAGCCATGATGAATGTTGAGGATCTGTTGGATCCGAGAAATCTGCAAAAGTTCATGTATTCCCTCCATATTGTGGAGAGTCTCTGCAAAACGAAGTTCTCTGCGGGAAAGGTGGCCGACAAGAGTCCGGCCAAGTCTCAGGCCATCAAGGCATCCAATCCGTCGAAATTTGTCGCTAAACTGGCGATGGGTGTGAAGTGTGGCAAGAAAGCCGGTGAGAAGGGTGACACTGATGTGACGCTGTGCAACACCCCAATGGAGCTGGAGGAACAGGCAGCTGGTGGTGAGAGTGGTGGCAATCGTCCGGAGAGTGCGGAAGGTGCAGATGCCGAATCTAAGAAGATGGATGTCACCGAAACGGAAAACATACCATCTGCCGATGTGGAGAATCAGCCACCGGTGGATGCCAACAAAACTAAGAAGATCCTCACTCCGGAGATAACTATCTCCTGGAGTACCATCTTTGTGAAATGTGGAGGATTGAGGAAGCTGTATGACATCTTGATGTCGGGAGTGTTGCAGCCGGACGAGAGCTGTGGTGATGACTTTAATGAGTGGCGACATGATTGTCTGGCGAGTCTGCTGCGCATCCTCTGTCTGTTGGGCATGGAGGAGATGAAGCCAGATGACACTTTGCTGACAATACCCAAACTAAATGAGCACATGCTGCCCATGATGGCCGTTCGACCAACACTGAAGAGACTCTCGACCATTCTCATTGACTCTTCTCTGCCACTAAATCCACATCACTTCAAGACTGGCATCTGGGGTAGGGCTCAAGTGATCCACTTCACAATGAATCTCCTCGTGTGTTTTGTTCACTCGTCGCCACAGGCGCGAGAGCAGTTGTGGTCAGATTCTGACAACTGCACTTGGCTGCAGAGGTTGATCCTCAATGATCCGGAACCGGCAGTTCGCCGGGAGGCGTGCGCTGGACTTTATCGCGTGTGTTTGGGTAATGCGAAGACCTTCTATGAGATCACAGCTCCACTGCTGTCAAAGCTGATCAGCTTCCTGCAGATTGCTGAGAAAATGGCATGTCAGAATCAGAGCATCAATCTGTCCACGGATGAGGGGAAAGAGCCCTACGGGCCCGCCTGTCGGGACTATTTCTGGCTCCTCTGTCGACTTGTGGACACCATGACGACCGAAATGATGAAGGAGGGTCTGGATGCACCGCAAACATCTGCTATTGACATTGAGAATCTCTGCAGGCAAGTGTCTAAGAGCATTCTCGAGCGTGACTTTCTGGAAGTGAGACACGGACATCAGGATGATGGACTGGTGGGATTGATCAATTTACTGGCCAATCTCATCAAGTTTGATCCTCCGTTTAAACAGAGCCCTGATGGTCAGGAGTTTATTGAGAGGATCTTTGAGTGTCTCTTTGATTTGCCATCGGCGGACAATCGTCAGAAGCCCAAGTGCAAATCCCAGTCAGCCAGAGGTGCAGCTTATGACTTGCTGGTGGAGCTGTGCAAGAACTCAGCCAAGAACTACGCCCTGTTGCATGGAAAATTGATGGAGCAACACAAATCCGGACCGCATTCGTCCTATCCTTGGGACTACTGGCCCAGAGAGGATGGAAGGTCTGAATGTGGCTATGTGGGACTGACGAACCTCGGAGCAACTTGCTACATGGCGTCGTGTATTCAACATCTCTACATGATGCCACAGGCGAGAGAGGCGGTGTTGAGTGTTCCTCCTCAGAATGCTCTGAAGCATGCCAATACATTGCATGAGTTGCAAAGAATGTTTGCCTACTTAATGGAGAGCGAGAGGAAGTCCTACAATCCGAGATCTTTTTGTCGGGTGTATCAAATGGATCATCAGCCATTGAATACAGGCGAACAGAAGGATATGGCGGAGTTTTTCATAGATCTCGTGTCGAAACTTGAGGAAATGACTCCGGATCTCAAGAGTCTGATCAAGAATCTGTTCTGTGGTGTGTTGAGCAATAATGTTGTGTCGCTCGATTGTGGTCATGTCAGTCGGACTCTTGAGGAGTTCTACACGGTGCGCTGCCAAGTGGCGGATATGAGGAATCTTCATGAATCTCTCGATGAGGTGACAGTCAAGGACACTCTGGAGGGTGATAATATGTACACATGTTCACAGTGTGGCAAGAAAGTGAGAGCCGAGAAGAGGGCTTGCTTCAAGAAACTCCCTCAGATTCTCTGCTTCAACACAATGCGCTACACATTCAACATGGTGACGATGCTGAAGGAGAAGGTCAACACGCACTTCTCCTTCCCGATGCGTCTCGACATGTCGGGCTATTCAGAGAAATCTCTCATGCCACAGTACTATCAAGAGGAGAAGAAGAAGATGCAACTGAGACGATCAAGTTCACGATCGTCCAACAACACTGAGTCCCCTGAAGTCTCTACGGTTGACAAGATGAAGAAGGACACATCGCCAAGCTCTAGCATGGAGAGTTCAGCTGAGACGTGCGAAGCAAGTGAGAAGAGTTCCAATGACATGGATGATGATGAAGATGAGTTTATCGATCACTTTGAGTATGATCTCGTGGGTGTGACTGTTCACACGGGAACAGCTGACGGTGGTCACTACTACAGTTTTATCAAGGAGCGCTCCACTAGTGGCGTTGGCGATCGATGGTTCCTCTTCAATGACGCCGAAGTGAAGATTTTCGATCCGTCACAGATTGCCGCCGAGTGTTTTGGTGGCGAAATGACCAGCAAAACGTACGATTCAGTCACTGAGAAATATTTAGATTTCAGCTTTGAAAAGACCAACTCAGCTTACATGCTGTTTTACGAGAGGCGCACCGATAAGGACGATAAAGAGCCTATGGGTGGGTGTTCTGAGAGTGGTCCGAGCTGTGTTAATGATACATCGAGCTTAAAGAGCAACAACAATAATACCTGTAGCAGGAATAACAATACCAGCAATATGGGAGAAATGGGAGCACAATCGTCAATGCTAGAGGCTATACCGAGGTCAATGGGCAAGGAGTCATCGGATGGGAGTGCAAGCGCCAATGAGACTGACCCGAGTGGTGATTTACTGATAAAAACTAATTTAAATAGAACCAATTGTGATATAGAAGCTAAGGGGAATTTGGTAGCAACTTCAACTGCATCAACGAGCAAGGCATCGGCAACTGGGAGAAGATCACTGCTGAGTAAGGAGCTCGAAGAATGGATATGGCAGGACAATAAGCATTTCCTGCAGGATAGAAACATTTTCGAGCACACATATTTCAGGTAATTTGAACATAATTTCCATTTACTTAACTAATGTTGATTGAAATATGGTTGAAATGGGGTTTGTGTCTCGGTTAAACAATAGGTTTTTACTAAGTGGCTTAGTGTTTGCGTCATATTCATATAAAATGAATATTCATGAGTCATATAAAATGCATATTCATAGCGGAGTCACAAACTCAGCATAATTTAAGAAATGGCTATTATTTACCCAAGACTCAAACCATATTTAAGTCAACTTTAGGAAAGTTGTTAGCAAAGTTATTATATGATTTTTTCTCATCCCTTTCACAGCTTCATGTGGCAAATCTGTGGTCACATTCCTCAGACATTGCTGATGCCTGGCGATATCACGTGCATAGCTGCTCAATTGTCGGTTTCATTTTTCATTGAGACATTTATACATGCTAAGGAGAAGCCTACAATGGTGCTGTGGGTGGAATTGCTTACGAAGCAGTTCAACGCCAGTCCTGAGGCGTGCGAATGGTTCCTCACGCACATGTCACAGGTGCCGTGGTGGCCTGTACAGGTGCTCATTCAGTGTCCCAATCAGATGGTGCGTCAGATGTTTCAGCGTTTGGTTATTCACGTCATACAGAGACTCAGGTTGTTTGGAATTCACCAAATGTCGAATAGTCTTCATTAATGTTTGTTTGTTTGTTTTTGTCTTTTGTAGACCTTCCCACTCTTCGTTATACTTAAAAATCGAGACGAATGAGGAGGGAAAGGAGGAGATTGGAAATGCATCGTGTGTCACGCGATTCATTAAGTCACTGATAATGTTGATGGAGAGCAGTGCTAAGGCACACATGCGTAATCTCTCTGAGTTCTTTGGTCTCCTCTACGATTTTTCGCGAATGGGCGAGGAGGAGGCGCTCTTCCTTCTGCGGATCAACATCATTCGCAATGTAGCAGACTTCTATCTTGGTCATAAGACGCAGGATTGTGTAAGTATTTCTTATCAGCTGAAAAGAACTGTCTCAGAAGTTTGAATGAAAATTAACATATCGTCTCTCAATACTTTCAGATTGACACTGGCTCTGACAATGATGACAACTCATCGGATGAAGCGCTCTCAGTGGACAAGACACGGCCGGCGAGCTTGGATAAGATGATTGCACTCGTTGCATCTCTAGTTGAGCGTTCTCGCGGTCCGGATTTGCGATTACATCTCTCATCGCGTGACTACAATGCCATAGCGGGTGGAAAGGGTTTCCCATTTCTCTATCAGCAGATCAAGGATAACATTAATCCCCATCAGACACGCCATCTCATTCATGCACTGTGTCGGTTCGACGATCGCCTTGCCAATCAGATTATCTCGATGCTCTTCACGGCTGTCACGAAGCACACAGAACTCTGTGGACCCTTTTTCAAGCTACTGACACTGCTCACGGAGAACTCGGTGGGACCCTCGGGCATGCCGTGTTTCTCACAGTTGGTGCTACAGAGGGTGTGGGACGCAGCGGAATATTGTCCCCAGTCAGCGCTTGATTGGTTGGCCGTGCAGGCGCCGCGCAACAAGATCGCCCACAGTTGGATCCTCCAGTCAGCGGAACAGTGGGTGGAGCCATTCTTGCTGGCGCACAACAATTCACGCGTTCGCAATGCTGCTGCCTATCTGCTTGTCTGTCTCGTGCCGTCGCAGTCATTTAGGGCAAACTATCGTGTCAGCTCTCATCACAAACTGATGCTTCATGGGCAGCAGAAGGAATTCACGGGCGATGCACAACTCATTGCTCACAATATTCTCAGTCTGTTACTGCGTCTGCTGCGACAGGCGCGCAACTACACAGAGATTGGTTCACATGGAACGGCCAAATTGACTGCCTACTTCACCCTCATGACCTATCTGATGGCATCAAAGGCGGAAAAGCTAATGGTAAGCAGCTTCCCGCTACCAGCAATATCCAGTAACTTTAGGATTTTCTTAAGACAGCTAACAGGGGTTGAAATTACGCGATAAGATTTTTAATAGAGTGTTTGTTTTTGCAGCTTGGACCGCATATTAGAGCCCTCTGGGATCTCTTCCACCCACGCCTATCAGAACCGGGAGTCCCGGCGCATCACAATAAACAAGCCCTCCTGGCATTCTGGCATCACGCAACCACCGATTGTCCGGAAAATGCCCAGATTGTCGTAAATTGCCCTGAGATAACGAGGAACATTGCTTTCAACTACATCTTGTAAGTGATCTTTCTATAATCATTTTAGACTTTTTTTCTTGCAGATAATGAGCAAAATTTCTACTCAAAAAATTAAATTTGGCACAGAATCTTTGAAGCTATTCTTTGTGAGCTCATGTAATGCAGACAATACATTCCTAAATAAGCTTTCGTTATTACTACATTGCTAACCTAATCCCATGCAGAATAAATCTTTATCCACTGACCTTAATGTTGAAGAGGATTTCTGGCTTTCCATGACTCCAGAATGTTTGGAAAATGTTTTTTTTTTTCTAATTTTTCAATGAACATTTACGCTCACTATTAAAACTTTCACGATTACTTTTGTTGAACATTTTTCGCACTGGGATCCTGAGATTCATTTGCTGACTTGATAACTTGATCGCGATTGCCTAAAGGGGAAGCTCTCAATTGAATAAAATAATTACGGTTAAATTTTACCTTCAGGGCCGATCACGACGAATCCGAGATTGTTGCGTACAATCGCGCCATGCTGCCGGCCTATTATGGCCTTTTGAGAATGTTTTGCCAGCAGAGCCGGACACTAACTCGCCAACTGGCTGCCCATCAGAATCTACAGTGGGCTTTCAAGAACATCACGCCGCATCCCACCCAGTACGCCATGGCGGTGGAGGAGCTCTTTAGGCTGATGACGCTCTTCGCACAGCGCCATCCAGACGCCAGTGAGGGTGACCAGAGGGAGATCTCTAACTTCAGACGCACCACACTCACGGCATATCTCACGGGTTTGGATGCGAGAGTGTCCTGGGGCACTTTGATAGCCGCTCTTAGGATTCTAGGTGAGCCACATGGTTGTAATTCATTCCAGTGATTTGCTTGAAATTGCAGCGGACAACATTGCCTGAATGAAACCGAAGCCCAACTGAACGAGATTGTGTCTCGGCTCAATGATAGACCTTTAATAGGTGTCTTTGGGTTTGTGTCTGTACTTTTCGATTGGTGCTTTTGATGATTTTTTGTAGATAAAGTTATTGTTTTATTTCTGGAAATATTTCACTCGCGTTAAAACTTATTTCCAGACTTTTCCCATCACATTCTCTCAGTTTGTTTTCTTCTGCAATTTCTTTTCAAGCAAAAGAATTTTTTTTCATAAGATTTCCACAAGTTTTGCTGCTTAGATGAAAGACAGCAGAAAGTCCTATTATCGACATCAACTTCTGTAAGTGTATCATTTACAAGAATCTATTGACTCAATCAACGGCCTATTAGTAGTCAGAACACAAACCATACACCTTTCAGTAAAGGTCTGTTATTTAGCAGAGATGCAAACCCTCGCTCAGCTTCCGTTTTGGGTTTCCTTCAGGTAAGTCCGGAGGATAGCTTCTTAATTGTTTGGCATTCTTACCTCCATTCACAGTGGATAATGACGAAGATCGTCTATTTGTGGTGCTACACGGGGGAATTGCGATGGCCTTTGAGGCCCTCCACACGCTTCATTCCATGTATCATGAGGCGACAGCGTGTCATGTGTCGGGTGATCTGCAAGAGTTGCTGGCGGAGCTGGTGTTGCTGGTGAGCACGCTGAGGCTCACGAGTAGGAATGATCCGAAGAAGAGGTTACAGCCGGGCGTGTTGAAGGGCTTGCAGGAGGGTGTGCGACGCTTAGCGACACTACTTAACACATACAATCCGCCAGAGATGAGAAATCTGGCCATGGAGGTGCTGAAGGAGCTGGTGAAGAACTCCACAGTGGAGGTGATTAATATTTTGGTGCCGTTGCTCACGCACTGCCATACGGCGTCACAGAATTCCACCCATCCGCTGAGTCAGCTCGGCTACTACTTTCCCCGACGCGGCTCCACCAAGAGCACTTGGCAGTCTATCTCCAAGAGCGCCCCACGTCCACCTCGACCCATGGTGCAGATGAGTGTGCCGCAGACGCAGTTGGTGCAGAAAGGCACAGATAAGGAGTTCGATGCGGCCCTGGAGGCCTTCTATAAGCCATACCATGACTTCCTGGACGTGATGTTCCGCATGGCAGTCAACACGAATCAGATGAATGAATCCATTGTGAATTTGAGCTGCCTGGCTGGAACTGAGGGTACAGCGTTGCATTTCAACTTCTTCCCCAAGTTCTGGGTTGGTGTTTACAACAATAAGCAGACTAACAAATATGTGGAGTTGCTGACGAACAATCCATTCCTCACTGAATACATTGACATGATCTTGCGCGATGAGAGGATCTCACTCAATGATCCCATCATTCTTAGTTTCCTGGAGATCTACTATCCAAAGGTTTGTCCGGTGCAAACATTGAATGAATAATTGAATTATTGATGTTTAACTATCCTTTTGTAGATAATATCGCGATTGACTATTCCGCGGCTACTGGATTCTATTGGTGTGATCATCCTGAGCAAGGAGAATGTCTATGACTTGTGTGGGGACATCCTGGCGGTGAGAGTGATTGTCGAGAGCACAACGGATCTGCCTCAGTGGGTGCAGAAACAGCTCCGCTCGGCTCTGTTGGAGGTTAAAGCACGATTCAAGGACGATATCACTGTTCACGAAGGTAAGAACATAAATTCTTCAGTTAATTAACTTTATTGGACAAATGCATTGAATAATAATATTCAGCCCTATAAAAATGTAGAAATTTTGTTCATTTGTAAGACGAATTCTTGTTTTTTTGCTGGACACTCAAGACACTCACACAATTTAAGAAAAAAATTCAGCAATTTTTATAATCTCATATCCGTAATTAGTTCGGGATTCAATCCTTTAGTATTTGCAGCCGAATTATTCAGCATATATACATATCTTGCTGTTTCTTTCATCTTGTAGATGAATCACCACCAAAACGGCGGAAAATGAGTGAAAATGAATCGGATGCCGGAGTGAGTGCTGCCAGCACAGCTGATGAAGCAGCTCAGGGTAGTTCGAAGGAGACGCCCGAAAGCAGTGAAGCGACTGTCAAGGAGCCTGCAGTAGAAACTGCCGCCACCACATCTTCCACGGAATCCGTTGAGATGGTGGATGTGTCGGGGGATAAGGAGCCGCCGCCAACGACTTCTCCGGACAAGTCCAACAACTCTCTTGAGACTGTGAGTCCGCAGAGCAATCAGAGTGGCTCGTCGGAACGCAAAGAGCGACAGAGATACATCATGAGGATCGATGAAAATATTGATTTGGCGCTCAAGTGTCTGCCGGAAGTTAATGAGGCGGGTGCGGAGAGTGGGGGGACGGAGAAGAAGGAGGAACAGCCAGAAGTGAAGAGTGAAGAGAGCACAAAAAAGGACGACAAGCAGGAGAATGAGAAGAAGGAGTGAATCAAAAAAGCAAGTAATATTAGGAATTCTAAACATAAAGTTATGACTTTGTGTTTGAAAAGAAAAGAAGAAAATGGTGTCTTTAGCGAGTGGGAGGCTCAATGAGAATGTCATGTAATGAAAAAAAAAATGAGGAGTAACAAACAGATAAGGAATATTTATAGTGTGTGAGCGATAAGACAAACAGGATATTTTAAAACATTTAATCGATTCCTTCTTTTTTGTTTGAAGAGAAGAAAAACCATAAACTTTTATTCTAGTTATGAAAAGAAGTTTTGCTAATTTATTTTTATTGTATTTGAGGATTTTGGTAGAAAATGATTATGATATAAGGTAAAATTGAACCAATTGTAGAATTATAAAAAAATATTAAGGACAATTGTTTGGGGGCTGTTTATGCCCATCATTATCCTCTCAAAATTTTTAGTTTTCTTTTTTTTTAATCTCAAATACAGAAAATAATATCAATGTGAAAGAATTTTAAATGTGAAAAAATTACAAGAGAGAGAAAAAAAGAAAATAATAATAATTGTAATGCAACCGTAAATATTGCAAGTTAGCACGACATTTGATCTATAAAAAAATTGAAAGATGAAAAAAAATACACAAATCTTGCAAGACAAAAACATTCTCTACATATTTCACTCTTTTTTGAACTAATTCTTAATAATTAAGTCGCGATCGATGGCGAATAATGTTAAACTCTCAAGAGATGTGAGCAAGATAATGAAAAAAAAAGAAACCTATTATATAGTTTGCGGGGAGAAAAAATTGTAAAAGTAAATGTGTAATTTAGGGTATTTCTCTTATTAAAATGAAGATGACGATGAATAGAATTTACCGAGACTTTAAGAGGATATTTTAATCATATTTTAGGCATCCTTCCTCATACCTTTTTTCAGTCATCGTTTGGTCTGTCTTTTCTGTGAAAATTCAAAGCAAAATAAATCAGCCACAAAGGCACGATCGTTGCATCTTTTCGTGTTCCATCTGAGTTGTCCTCGAAATGGAGGGCAAAAAAATAACTAAAATGAATTTGTAAAAGAATGACTTTTAATCTGTTCCATTATTGCAAATTTATAATGTTAAACAAAACTGAGAATAAATGGTTTTTGTACAATAAAACACCTAAACATTTTTTCTTTTTACATAAATAACATTTATTGTAAGTAATATTTACATGCTCTTTTCATTATACAAATTGTTTTAACGCTTCTGTTTTACTCTTTAAATTCTGCCAACGAATATTCACTGCTTGGTTGATTTTTTATTATTTATATATAGCTCATTTTTTCTATACAAGACGCAATGATTTTTCTTTCATTTCTTTTTTTGAAAGACTTTAAGAACATAAAACAAGGAAAATGAGATATAAAAGATCATACTTTTTTCTCTGTGTGTTATTGTAAAATATAGTAGTTTTAAGTAATGTGTGTGATTTAATTCCACAATTTGTCTCCCACGACGATTTGAAAGGAGCGCGCACAGGCCTACAAATTGACGAGTTAACTAATCAGTTTATCGACTCCAATTCATCTTTCAGTGAATGATTTTAAACTTAAACATTGCAATACGTTGCTGGAGTTAAAAGGACTTTGAATATAATTACAGAGTTGCTCAGGTAAGGTCGGGTAAGGACATTTCTTTAACGCTTTTAACAAAATATTGTTGAATTTTCTAAGAAAATCCCAATTATCGGAAATCCATCCAAAAATACTTCTGCATAACGTGAACCCTTAAAATTATTACGTTCTACAGACTTAGAATTTCAAAACGAGTGGCAATCCTAGATTGCGAACGTGGAATTCTTACAGATTATGCCAAGAAAATCGATCAGTTTTTTTCGGAGATACATCTTAGAATTTTCGAAAACTTCTGGTTGACTTTAGCGCGACTAGCGATGGCCAGATGAACTTCCAATGTTCAGAAGAATTATAGCATTTTCCGAGATCTTTCCAAAAAGCACCTAATGATCAAAATCGGACCCATAGAACGGGAGATATAGCCAATATAAAATTCCATATTAAAACCGGTTTATCTCAGCTTCAGGTTTATGAAAATACTTGTGTCATACCTTGTTGGAAAGGTCTCGACCTAGATTAGGTACAACATATTAAAATTTCAAGAAAATTGATCAGTTCATCAGATAAAGTACTTTTGCATTTTAACAAAATTCTAGGGTCCTTCAAGAGGCCTTCAGTTAGATCTGTCTTCATCCTTCCTTCGTACCCAATCAAAATATTGCAAACCCAAATGTCGCAGTTCTTTTGCTTTGTATTACAGACAGCCAAACGAACGTAAAAATCAAGTTTTACCATCTACAATTTGTTTTTTGAAACCTAGAAACGATCAACAATATTTCCCAACAAACTTTAAAATCAGCCAGATGCAATTTTGATTTTGACTGTAAAACTTAAAAGGCATTAGCGAAAAGGAGTTACTCTGCCTGAATTGAAAAATATGCGAATCTGGAAATTCAAAGCCAAAATCAACAGGTATGAGTTCACATTAAGGAACTGGATCAATGACCTTGTCTCTGAGGATATTTGAATAATATAAAGACGTGTACCAAACTCTGAGCACCCTGAGAATACTCAAGAAAACAATAAAGTCCTTTTAATCTCTTTTGAACAAAAAAAATCTCACATGTAATTTGCTTCACTGAGGAAGAAAAATTTCAATTTCCAACTCTTATTTCCCCTCTAAAATTAATTTCTACTCAACAATACTGATTATTTCATCAAAATCCAAACTTCGACGAACTAAAATTTAGAACAAAAAATTCTTTCAGATAGAGACTCCTTACCTTGCAGGCCTGCGCAGAGAACTCATCAGCGATCAGACTTCACATGGACACATCTGTCTGATCGCTCTCCAAAAATCATTTCTTGCCATAATTCGAACGCGGGAGATTTATAAGTGACTTTGGTGCCCGAAAACTCATATCCGGGATCACTGAAATACCCGGAGAATCCCTATTCGTTCTCCTCCCACCCGTGTACCCTTGACTACCGCTCGAGATGGTCGCCAGGGATGGATTGACGAGTGGGAATCCATTAATTTGTCCATTATTGACACCCTTTATCATATGATTATTGTTATTGATGGCCTGGACGGTGCGATTGCCCGCTAAACCTCCAAATTGTGGCTGACTGAAGATGTTGCTGTGATGCCAGGCGGTGAATTGTGGCGGTGGCAACTGTGGTGTGGTCCACGAGGAGAAATTTGGTCCCTGCTGGAGGGACTTGTTTGGCGGAGCTCCACTCATAAAGTCCGTCCAGTCGTCATCCCGATTGGACGTGGATATGTTTCCCGACACAAAATCCGACCATTCATCCTCATCTTTGCTCTTATCAGATGTTTTCGGCTCAATTATGGCCACTTTCTCTGTCCCTTTCTGGGGATAGATCGCCTCCAGACGCGCCATCTCATCCGGATTGATGCCCGGACTCGGCCACGCAATCTTTGGACTACTTCCGGCTAATTTCATCACACTGAGCGGCTGCAGGATGGGCGCCATTTGATTGCTGGTGGCGGAATGTGGTGTGACTGATTGGAAATCAGAGAAATCATCCTCCTCCTTCATCCTCTCTCCATTCACAATCTCCTCAGTGGGTGACACACCAAAGCTGGGCTTTGTGAACTCCATCACCTTGTCAGGGGCACGATATGGCGACTCTGTGGGCGGCTTCCTAGTCACTGGCTCCACTACAGCCTTCTTCTCCTCCTTCGAATTCTTATATTCGGTAAAATCCGAAAAGTCATCATCAATGCGCACCTTATCCGGATTATACTCCACATCTCGATACTCCTTCACGACAATCTTACTCTCTGGCGGCGCATCTCCACTCACATCCCGCGACACTGGATTGCTGGACTTGCTTGGCGTGAAGATGTGCGTCTCCCTGAGGGGCTGGCCGAATGTCTGTGGCAGGATTGTCGCGGCGGATGTCGGCCTTACGGTGACACTCACTTCCTTCGCCACGCTGAATTCACTTGGCTGTGACTCAGCGTCACCGGCTGTTGCAGCTGCAACTGGAGGCGAGGTCGTCGGAGCAGACTGAGGCTGCTCTTTCGGATCTTTTGAATCGTCTGGCTTCGGTAGGACTTTTGGGGCACCTGTAAACACACATAAATGCCTCAGTGCCGAAGTCTCATGCGATACATCATTAACATTTTAACATTGACTCAATTTATTTGTTGAATAATCAGATTGTTGTCTGACCGGCATGCAGGATAATTAAAATAAATTAGATTATCTAATAATCCATCTTGTAGATGGCTATAATTTGGACAACATTGAATCATATACATTGCTCAGTTATCATTTTTTGTAATAAAAAATATCCTTATTTTCTACTAAGCAATTAAAGAAAAATTGTGTAATGAAGTCCAATCTATAGCAGTCGTATATAATTTTATTGTAGTGGAAACAAAGAGCCTTGAAATTGCCTTTTCTTTTATCATTTGGCTAAGATTGTTCATCAGGAAGATTGTTCAATTAGAGAAAATTAATTCGGGTGAATTTTCATTGCCAAAATGGCAAATGGCAAACTGCCAAATCAATTCAAATCCTGGAACAATGAAAAATAAGTGCTTTACCATTTTAGCTGATTGGAATACAGACATTTATGCTTTTTTGAATGGATTTTTATCCTCATTTCAGTGAATAAATAGGACAATTCAGGGATCACTGATGTCTATTCAATTTATTAGATTGATTTGGAGAGTCTCCAGGAAGCAAATAATAACTTTAGTCTCTAAAATAAAATATTTTTTAACCAATGCAATGATTTTATCCCTTTTTATCAGTCGATTACGCTTATTAAACACATTTCTTAGCGATAAACTGTAAATATCCAATAGAAGAGCGTAAAGAAGCTTTCAGCCCTTTGAGTTCATTCACAAGTGCGGTTTAATTATAATAGATGAATCGAATTTCCATTAACCCCAAGAAAAGTTAGGGAAAAATATCGACTTTCACGGATATTAAACTCACTAGTCTCTTATATCATTAAACAAGTTATTTATTAACCATCGACATGTTATTATATTACTACTATTAGCACAAAAAATCATTGTTTTATCTTAATAAAGTAAGCGAGATAAACTGCCTTATTGCCCTTATTGCAATAGTAAAAATTGCAATTTACTTTTTTGGAAATTCCTCATAAAAATTTTTGTATCAACCAACGCATTTGACTATTTCAACTCATTCACTGAATTAGAAAGTCTAAAAATACTTTTTTGAAATTTGCATTAAATGTCACAACAGTTTTTTGGAGACTCTCCAAACAGCTAAATAATCAGTACATCTATAAATTGATCTTCCAACTACTATGGCGCTGTCAGATGTCAGCAGATCAGTCAACAATTCCCATCTGTTGAAAGCTGAATCTGTTGAAAGCGTCTTATTATTATCAAATGAGTTTTACGGGATTCCAGTTGAATCAGATAATCATTTCTACTTTTATTGCAAACACTTTCTTGCAAAGTTCCCCGCGTTGTCGGTAAATGAGCTATTTGAAAATTGCGAAAAATTTCACAATTCGTAAAAAAATTCACACATTATCGCACAAACTAAAGAAATATATGGGCAGTATTGCAGTAATTGCTCTGCACGGCATTTAATGGGGGCTTTTCTCTGATAACACGTTAATTTTCTCAATAATATCCCCAAGCAGAGCGTTAAACTTAAAATGTTAGAGAGTGGACAAAAAAAGGTGCAAAATGAAACTACACAAAAAATCTACACAAAACGAAAATACTGTAATGGTCACACACATAAGAAAAACAACAACAACATGAGGACAGGAAATTCATAAACACTTACTGATGTCCAAAAATGTGTCGAAGGAGTTGTGAAGATGTTTATTGGGATATTTGTTAGTGAATCCATCACCATTGGATGCAAAAGCATTGGAGGAGATTGTATTGAAATTATCAAATATGGACCAATCGAGCCCATCACAAGATGATTTTTTCGTCGAATTGATGTTTATTAGATGACCCATTGTCGATGATCCGACATCAGCCAAAATATCATCAGCAGGAGTTTCATGGGACGCCACAGAGCATGAAGAGGAATCAAGTTTTATTTTATCAAGATTAGCCACCACCACTAGTTGTTCTAGGTCCAATAGTAAAGTGTGTGCTTGTGACGCTGGATCAATTACAAGAAGATGATTTTTTTCATATTCTTCCATTTGTTATCAGAGAGAGAAAGAGAAATTTTGAGAGCATTTTCAAAACAAACGAAGAACAAAAATAAACAATTTCGGTTAAAAGAACATAAAATATGATTAGAAGAGAGAAAAAAATGAGAGATATTAGAATGAGATTTTTGTTCAAAAAATTTAAATTGTGTTCTTTCTTTTTCTGGAATTACTCAAAGAGAAAAATAAAAAACAGTTTTTACTTGTAAAATGGCAATACTTTCTCTGCGAGGAAAGAAAAGTAACGCAAATTGGCCAGAAGGAAGTTACATTACTTTTTCACCAATTTTCTTTTTCAAATCCAATTGTGAAACAATAGTGATAAATAAATTAAATGAAAAATGAAATTACTTCTCGTAAATGAACGCCAATTTACTCTGCAGACATGCTATTTCTGAAAGCATTTTTGAAAACAGAAAAAAAAACATGATTTCTCGTGAGTTTGGCACTAAAAGATAACATAAAGGGAAAATAATGATGTTTTTTTCAGCGATAACAAAAATATATGAATTAGCATCTCTATTTGGTCACTGGATCAAAATCTCAATGTGATTCTTCTCTATATTATATCCATCTTTTTGCACTTAATTGATCCAGCTTGCCAAAGAATCATTGCGCTACAATTACTCTTTTTCTTGGGCTGTCTTCACCACCCACAGTTACTCATCAAATTACCATTAAGAAAACCAACGAAAAGAAACCAAAGAAGCACAATCAAAGTCACTCTTTTCATCATCATCTTCCTAGCTGCATCACGCAGGCAGAAAGAGAGACATTTCTTCTTTTTTTTTGCCAGCAAAAAATATGAAACAGAAAACATATATAAGATTGCCTCTTGAAGGTGATGAAAGCAAAAAATGTAAAAATCAAACAGTGGAAAAATGTGTGAGATTAGATAATGAGATGGAGAAACACAAATAAAGAGTGATAAACTCACCATCCAGTGGATTCACGAGACCCGAAGATGTCCAGTCAAATTGAGCCGCTGGCACTTCAGACACTCCCGCGGGCAGAGTGGGAGCCAGAACTTCGCTCCCATCACGATGATGCGATGCACTGCTGGATGAGGCAATGCCCGGTTTCATCGGCTGCAGCGGACTAAAGCCCAGATTTGCAGCAAATCGGGGCATTGAACTGTTCCATTTTCCGCCGTAGAGCTGCAAAAAGAACACAGAGAGAATTTTATCTCTTCTACCCTGAAACGGAAGGCAAAGTCTACTATATAGGAAGAATATACATAGCAGCTGAGGATTTTGTGACCTAATTTACCTTTAAGAGTTCAATCTGCTTAAAAATCAATACCTTTATGCTGCAGAGAAATGCATTTAGTGTTGTTGGAGTTGAAAGACTATTTTGCGCTTTCCAAGTACTATTTTTCAATTTGTAAACTTATGTGTTTATACCACGTTAACTTTACATCAATTTGTTTAAGTCGCTATTACATGTAAAATAAATAAATAGACATGATTTTATTGCCACATAATGCATTCCCGACTGCGTAAAGACCAATTATTATAAGTATGTATATCTTCTCCGAAATTATTCCTAACCCTTTGAAGGCATAATTTTCCGATATTTCCATTTTTTAATTTTTCTCTTATAGGGGAGGGCGGGGATTTTCGATCAGAGGCATCTTCGATTAAAGCATTTCATATGCCAATTTCCGAAACAACATGGACCAAATCACTATTTGAATTGAAAGGTGCCATAAAGATGTTTGCTTCCTAAAACAATTGTTTCTACTACCAAAAAATTAATATTTCTGTTACTTTAGACGAGACAAAGTTCTTTCTAAATAGTTTATTAAATAAATCCAAATATCTTTAAAGTCTTATTTTGGTCTAATTCTAAATACAAAAATAAAGGGAATTAATAATCCACGGTTTGAGAGTTCAGAACTTAGTTGAACATTCGAGGGTTGATTTATATACACATAATTTTACTATTCTCAGCTTCCTGGGAAAAAAAGAAATGCCAAGTCTAGACTTGGCGGAGTGCCCCGACACATTGCGTTTAGGAAAGAGGGAGTTAGTGGGATTATAAAGTCTGTTGTTTTCTTGTCGAATGGGTTTGATGCTCGCCCTTTCCTCCATTAGTTTGAACACCTTGCACTTTAAAGGAAATATTTGACTTGAAATATCAGTCGACTTTAGCGAACTACCGTTTGCACCCAGATCAAGATAGAGGTCTGGGACCTTCACCAAAAGTTGCTACGGATCGTAGAGAAGTAGATTATGTGTTTTATTTGAGGATGAAGTGGAATTAAAG
>CAKKOB020000640.1:11877-22366 GCA_918844115.2 Phlebotomus perniciosus | reverse complement strand
TGCCCTTAAATATTAAATGATGGGACATTTAAATAAAATTTGGTCTTTAATATTTACAAAAATGATCTTCCAAAAAAATTCAAATTGGCAAATACTTTTCGAAACATATATATACGAGACTAGTTTTGATTTGATTATTTTCTCTGGAGTGCCTAAATAAATTTGAATAAATATTTTTTATGCCGTTTCCCTAATAAAGGTTTGACATGCCAATTTGAATTTGAAGATGTTTCTCGGATTTTTATCTGCGATTCTCTTGAAATTGAACAAAGTTGGGATGAGAGAGAGAAACGAAACTGACGTCAAAGGAAATTTTGCATTTGTGGGGACTTTCGAGTGGAATGTTATAAGAAGTTTTACTTATTATTATGAAATTCTAATAACATAAGTCGACACTTTATTGTTTAATTAAAGACTTTAATGAGGTTTTCAGTATCTGCATGATCTGCACAAAGACGAGATAATTACTTAGGATAACTTTCGAAACCTATTTGTTCCATCTCATGCAATCTTTGCTCAATTTCAAACGCCTTTCTGGATTATAAAGTCAAATTTTTTTTACCTAAATTACTCAGGGATGTATTAATTTGCGGAATTTCATCTCGGATTAAAAATATTACCTTCCCAAATGACATTCTCAATCTTCTCACGACAATTCAAGTCCTTTGGAATCTTTAGAATATTAAATGGAGTTTAAAGTGTAAATGTGGTAAAGAATAGTTGACACAATACAAAAGTTACTCGTAGTGTAAATTAAATATTGGTTCTCCGCGCTAAAGTGCCTGAAACGCCTGAAAACATGATGTTGCTTGAGATGTGGGGAAAATGTTGACACAAATGCCATTTCAGTGTCTATTTGCTTAGAATTTTCTCTCTCACACACACATATACTTTTCATCTGGGAAATCATATCAGACAATGCGGAAGAAGGGAAAACTTTGGGAAAGGTAATATCATGAGGGGCTTCGCTCCCCGCGGTTTTATGACTTAAAATTACTTAGAAATAAAAGTTATTGAAAAATTTCGATTTGAAAAAGTTAAAAGAAATCCTTGTTTGTATGAGAATTCTAAGAAAGGGAGAGTAAGAGTCTCACAGGGAAGGGTTTCAAGGCAACCCCACTCTGATTACCCCACCATACATCTTGTTCCTACAGCTTTTCATATAAAAAGTCGGTGCAAAAGTAGATAAAGTTACAAAAAATTGATTAATTGTATGGGAGTCATATCACTGAAAGTAAGGGGGGTTTCCACTAGGGATAAGGCTACATGGTACCCTACTTCAACCAACCCCACCATACATTATTTCCCACTAGCGCTTCATTCTAGCGGAGAAAGATTGGAAAATGTTCAAAAAGTGGTAGATTTGTATGACAGCGATAATATGAGAAAGGAAGAGTATATCCCATATAGTGCAGGATTATAGGGGACCTCACCCTAACCAATACCACCATACATTGTAACCCGATAAAGTTTCATTTCAGTGGTCAAAAAGTTAAAAATTTTTATGAGAGGTATCAAAAGGGGGTGGAGATCTCTTATAGGCTAAAACCTTACCCAAGGTACACCCTTATAGCGATTACACACTTGAGGATGATCCTCGGGAGGATCATCCTCGAGTGTGTAAAGGTGTGGATCATCCTTAATTCGTGGATGATCCTGCGCCTTTACACACTCAAACATGGATCATCCACATTTTGAGGATGATCCTCATCTTTACACACTATTAGAGGATGATCCTCTTTGTCGACCCCCACTAGCGTCAACTTTGGTTCCTGCCGCACTCAACTTTCAATTAGTTTGTTTATATTGACTCAAAAGCGTGAAGCAGTGAATGAAAATTGGGAAAATTAGTGATTTTCCGGAAAATTTAATGATTTCATTTCAAACGATTTCACAAATTTCCTCTAGAGTGCGCTGATGTCGGGATCCTCAAAAATGAGGATTATCCTCCTGTCAGTCGTACACACTTGTGGATCTGGATCATCCTCAAGTGTGTAATCGCTATAAAAGAAGGACGGGTCGATAAAGAATGTCACAATATTATAAAGGCAAATTACTTCCCCAGAATTCATATAAAATATGAATTTATTTGACTACGTTTATACGCGACAGAAAAAACGGAATGCAAATTATGTTTGATTGATAAGAAATTATGGGAAAAAATAACTAGGTATTTTATTTATTTTGACATTTAACACTAATCGGAATAAATTTTTCTTTCATAAACGAGCTAAACGAGGCAGACTAAAATTGGATCCCAGAACACTTAATCCGGATTATTTTAGCCATTTTCGGACTAAATTTTGGCTGCATAAACGGGCTAGACTAAAAATTTGATCCTAGAACAATTTATTTCTAGCGCCACTTCTTCGCTATCATCGTCGTTTACAATCATATCGACAAAATGTCAGTAGGGTAAGACCACATAACTTGGAACTGTTTCTAACTTAGAACACCCCGTATATCAAGGGGTAATAAACGTTAGATACGATAGATTGTTAGATTGTGTGCTTAGTTAGATTGTTCAACTGCTTGATCATTACCTATCACTTGAGTCGATAGAACTACTTTAAATACGGGGTGTTCAAAGTTATGTGTTTTTCCTAAATCTCCACTGTCGTTTTCATCGAAAAGTTATCAAGGGTTTTGTTAGAACATTAAAAACTGCACATTTGAGCTCAGTCTGTTTCGTGTTGGAATTTAAGAGTTAACACTTAAAACGCGGTGCTCAAAAAGAGAGGCATGAAAGTATAGGCAAAATAATGAGAGTAAGCAGTTTATCCGGCCAAAAAATACCACAAATTGGCTTTAAGTGTTAAAAACGTTTCAAAAACCATTTTAGTTATTGAAAACGTTGTCAAATGTTTAAAGCCAAAACCTCCTCTTGACATAATCGAATTGTCATCCGCTATTTGAGAAACATTAGAAACCGAAATTCCTGTTTCGTGTAATCAAGGAAGTGTTAACTCAACTCACCGGTATAGCCTGATAAGAGCACCAAATACTATTTACAATCAATTAAATGCATAAATCCGATCTTTATTAATCAATAATCAATTAAACGCATACAATTTTTACTCGGATTATTCGGAATTAACCGATGTCTAACGCCTTTTTATAGATTAGTTTGTTAATTAGGAAAAAAATCTCATTAAATTAAAACACGAAATTCTAGTAGGTAGGTATGTTCCACAGAAAGATTAACTAGGTAAGTATTTTAAATAACTTATTTCCATCATAAAATCCCAAGAAATCAATATATAATTTGTTGTTATTTTTAGATAGCCGTAATAATTAACCTATTTTAGAGTATTCCATACTTTGCGTTCCCCTTTAAATTCAATCCCTTGCAAGACCAGAAAGGAATGTGAATTACCTGTGGATCGACGCAATTGGGCAGAGGCTCAGCATCTGGCATGGTCGCCTCGGCGAGACTGCTCGGCGGGGAGTCCAGAGAGTTCAATCTCAGCTCCGCCACTCGCAGTTTACTCGGCGATGATGTGTCCATCGATTCGTGGCGCGGATGGCAGGGTCTCTTGGGGATCAGTAGGCCGATGCGTGTCTTCTTAGGTGAGGGCTCCAACTCCGGCTCCGATGACACATCCGACGCCACAGAAGCATCCGAAAACGTGTCATTCTCCATCGCCACTGGCGATGCACTGACATAGCGTCGGAATGTGTCGCGCGGCGGTAGGGAGACGCCATCGCTGCTGAGACTCGTCACTGACTGCACCTCCAGATCGGACTTCTTGATGAGGAAGTTGGCGATGGAGCATGAGCCGAATTTGCGCTCCTGGAACTTTGAGAAGGCCAACCCGAGGAGGGTAATGTTGAAGGGTTGTTTCAGGTCGATGAGACGCTCAAAGAGCCTCATCACAATCCTCAGCAACTTCTCGTGGCCCCCCTCGACGAGGTGGAGCTTCGCGTCGGGACGGAGCTTGAAGAGAGAAGGCAGTATATTGGCCTGTTTCGTCTCTCGATGGCTGGTCTTCTTGGCCGGATCGAATTTTCTTAATGTCATCTTAATGGCGATCGGGATTCGTCCATCATCTACCACTTGATTCACCAGTCGCACCAGCAGAACACTGAATTTCTCCTCCACGTCCTGTTTCACCGAGATGGCGCGACAGGAGTCCTCCAGGCCGATGGTCTTGGGCCGTCCGGAAGGTCTCACGGGCATATTGTCGCGTCCCAGACTGAGATCCTTAAGCTTCGTGGCTGTTTCATGGCCAAACTTCCGCTGAAGTCGCTCCAGATCCACCTCTTGCAAATCCCTCACTGTCCGGATGCCAATCTCCGCGAGAAGGGCTTCGGTCTTCTGCCCCACTCCCGTCACCCGACGCACCTTCTCCAGATCCCCGAGGAATGTGGCGGCACAATGGGGCACCAATACTGTCTGATTGTTGGGCTTATTGGCGCTGCCCACCAACTTGGCCAGCAGCTTGTTGTGCGCCACTCCGGCACAGCTGGTGATGCCCAACTCCGTTCGCAGTGCGTCTCGGATCTCCTGCGCCATCGCAGTGCCTGCCGCCAGGCGTCTATCACAGCCACAGTCACATGAGGGCAACCGTTGGCCCTCGGGGCAAACACAGCCCACCACTTCCGGATCATCCGACATGGTCATGGCGCCCAGTCGATACTCAATCTGTCGTGTCACGTCCATCCAGTTCTCATCCATGCCCAGCTTCTCCACGCAAGGCGTAAAGCGTTGCAGAACGTCGAAGATGCGAGCGCTCATTTGTCTGTAAGGCGTGAGATCCTCACCGCGCACCAGCACCAGCTCTGGACAGCGTCTCTGTGCTTCCACCACCGGCATCAGCTTGTCCACGCCACGCTCACGGGCCGGATAATTGCACGTCACCACGATGTTCTTCTGCTGGATTCCGACAGGCTTGCTGCGCAGTTCCGGATCACGCAGCTCCTCCACCTGGGCATAGAAGCAGTCAATGTCGATGTGAATGATGACTCGGGCATGTGTCTCGCTCACTTCCATCCTGTCCATTGCTGCGGGGGGAGGCGCAATCAGAGAAACATACGTCAGAGATGTGCCATTTCTGCAGAGGAAGTGCACACAAAACTTTCTTTTGTCTCGCATGCGAGTGTGTGCGTGTGAGGAAATTCCCACATGACGACATTAAAAAGCTTACCTCGAGAGTTGGAAATCACCATTGGGACGCTGAACAGATCAACATGACTCGCTTTTCACTTGCCAACTGGCGAGGAAACACACAAGGGGGAAGGAATATTTCGGCTCTGTGATGAAATTACGGCCACAAACTGTCTCTCTTTCTGATGACACACTCTCGCTCTCTCTCGCTCTCGCGCCCACAGCCATTTGGAGAAGTGACGCGCTGAATAACAAACCCAAGCGACCGAGCAGGTAGAAATCATACACATACTCGTTAGCAGTACGTCATTGGTGCGTATCAGTAAATGAGAAAATAATTGCAGTAAAATACAAAATAGATTTTAATTAGGGTTTCTAGAGTTGAAAGACTTTTTTAATGCTTTTTATATATACAAATTGTATATATGTATATATACAAATACACATTCCTTTCACGGATAAATCTGTTTTCGGTTAATTCTAAAGTCTTTATCATAATTCTATTAGTTTGCCTATTTTACGTAGATTTATAAAAACAAAAGGAACAAAATGATTTTTAATTTAAATGGTTTTTCAAGCCAATGGGGCTAAGCCACCAAGCTCTTAAACATGCACTAACTAAATTGTAATAAATAAATTGTATGAAAATCTAAAAACAAAAATGATATGAAAATTAAGAAGAATTTGTTTTCTTCATGCGTAGTAGAGGGTGCAAAGATGTTTTGTTTTTATTGTTATTCGAAAGAAATTGCGGAAACTGCCATAGTTCGTATGTTCGTAAGTTTCGCATTTTTAACAAAGACAGCTTTACTAACATTAATTTGTTTGCCTGAGAAGTAAAGCAAAAAAACTATAGATTCATATGTTTTTTTTATATATTATATCAAGAGAAAGTCGAAATTCTGAAAATTTCAAAACTCCCGCCATTTAGTCATCTGCAGCGCAAAAAAGTGCTGAATTGAGCGCTTGGCCCACCGGGTGACGCGCTGAATATCCCTCGCTGATGGCGTCGCTAGTATCGGAAAGGAGACGATGACTCCTGTTGTCCGCCATATTGGCAATGTCAGATGTCATGTCATAGACGCCTAGTGTCTTTATGCGTGAAATTCCTGCAAAAATAGGTGGAAATAGGTGTAAAAAAGTGCTCAATTGGACGCCCGAGGTGTCATTCAAGTGCGTGGTGTAGGTATCTGTGCGAAAAAGACGAATCCCAGTGTGCTGTGAGAAGATCTTTCCGGACACTTTAGGTGCGCTTCTCCAGTGGAGTCGGGGTGTGTTGGGTCGGCAAAAGCACGGGCGTACGGTCTTTTCCGCCACTTCCTCACTCATTTTCTTGCAACATTTGCTCACCTTTTCCCTCCTCCCATCCACCAGAATCATCCCCATCGTGAGCGACAGCGATACCCGTGCGAGAGAGTCCTGAGCTTGGCGGGGCGGAGAGTGTGTCGGTGGAGAAAAAATGGGCGACGAGTCACAGCCCAAGACCCTGTACGTGGGCAATCTGGATAATTCAGTGTCAGAGGACTTGTTGTGGTCGCTCTTTGCACAGATTGGACCCGTGAAGAATTGCAAAATTATCCGGGAACCGGGTAACGATCCCTACGCATTCATTGAATTCATGAATCATCAGTCAGCCAGCACAGCGCTCACAGCGATGAACAAGCGCCTCTTCCTGGACAAGGAGATGAAGGTGAATTGGGCCACGAGCCCGGGCAATCAGCCCAAGGCAGACACGAGCTCCCACCATCACATTTTCGTGGGTGATCTCAGTCCGGAGATTGAGACGGAGACTCTGAGGGAGGCCTTTGCGCCCTTTGGCGAGATCTCCAATTGTCGCATTGTACGTGATCCGCAAACGCTCAAGTCCAAGGGTTACGCATTCGTGTCGTTCGTGAAGAAGGCAGAAGCGGAGAATGCCATCCAGTCGATGAACGGCCAGTGGCTGGGCTCACGGTCGATTCGCACCAACTGGAGCACCCGCAAGCCACCACCACCGCGTGAGACCAGCAAGGGGATTAAGGGTGGGAAGCCCTCCTATGAGGAGATCTACAACCAGACGAGCCCCACAAATGCCACCGTCTACTGCGGTGGCTTCGCGGCGAACGTGATCACGGAGGAGTTGGTGCACAAGCACTTCGGACAATTTGGCGCCATCCAGGATGTGCGGGTGTTCAAGGACAAGGGCTATGCCTTCATCAAGTTCACCACCAAGGAGGCCGCCACGCATGCCATCGAGGCGACCCACAATACGGACATCAATGGTCAGCCGGTGAAGTGTTTCTGGGGCAAGGAGAATGGCGGAGATGCCACCAATAATGCCCAGCCATCCAATCAGACGCAGCCCGTGCAGCCGCAAGGGCAGCAGTATCCCTACTCGTACCAGCAGATGGGCTACTGGTATCAGCCGGTAAGTTTCATTCTAATTACTCCCCTTTGACCTTCCCCCAGCCCCTCCCCCTTTTCGCGAGAGAGCCATCAAAAATTGGACCAATTTACCGTTCTGTGAATATTCCAATAAATATATATATATACAGACATTATGCTCTGTGTATATTAGGAGGAAAAGGTGTCATCGAACTCTCCACAACAGTCTCTCTCTCTCTCGACGGACCACCGATGGTTTTCTTTCGCCGAAAAAAAGCGCGTCAATGATTAAAATCCCCACTTTTGATGTGCATGATTGTGCTTATGTTACATTTTTCGGACTCTCGACATTATAATGTTTATCCGATGTGTGCCCCATGATTTTATTTTTATTTCTGCAGATGAAGTGTATCGCGATAAACATTTGAATGTTGAGGCATTGAAAATTTTATAGTGGTGATGGAAAAGTTTCCGTCAAAATTTCAAAACAAATCAATTTCGATTGAGGTAAATTGGAATTTGAATTTGGATTTTGGGAAGACAAGAATTTGAACACAAAATGTTTATGAATCAAAGTTTTTGATTAGAATATAAAACTCGAAAATCACTTAAAAGATTATTAATTAATTTTTCATTGATCCTCAAAGGGTTAGGCAGTTCTAAAACTGACTTTAAACTTTAGTCGAGCTTTAAGTTTAAATCTAGCTTTAAACTTAAAGCTGCCTTAAGCTTTAAGACAGCCTTATCACTGGCTTAAAACTTAAGACTAGTTTTAAGCTTAAGGCTACCTTTGAACTTAAGGTTAGCTTAAAGCAAGTTTAGCTTATCGCAAGATTTAAACTTAAGGATGACTTTAAACTTAAGGCTGGCTTAAAGCAGATTTAAGACTGGCTTTAAGTTTAGAGCCTCCTTTAAGCTTAAGGCTAGCTTAAAACTTAAGACTGGTTTAAAGCACAAGTTTCTGTTAAAGCTTTGGAGCTTGTTCTTAATTAAAAAACATTTTGTATAAACATTTAAAGCTAATTTAAGAGTGCGGATCTTACATTAACTGAAGTCAAAAATCACTCTTACTTAATTTAGATTTCGATGAATGATTGAGATGAGCTTATGCAGTGAATAAACGACAGAAAGAAAGAGAAAAAAAAATTATGGTCATCCAAATTATACGGATGGAAATAGTTTGTTTACAGCATTATGTCTTTGTTTAATTGTTTTTTTTTTTGTAAAAAAATGCTCTCTCCGACGCATAAACAAGAAATTAAAAAAATCTATATTTAGAAATGTTTACTTGACACTAATTTTATTAGTCACTCAAATTTACAACATTATCTCTAATCATCCTGCTTAATTGTGGCTCATTTCCAACAATATGACTCATTCACCCAATTCTGAGTGTGAAATGATGGAAAACTTAAAAACCTAATTTCACAAATAAAGTGCAAAATCATGGTGCAGAAATGGCCTCTCTGCAAAACTCTACTCTACAATCAAGTTCAATGTGAATTTACACAACTGTTTTGGCTGAAACTTTTTTTTATTATTATTAAAAAAGAAAGAAAGATAATTTGAAAATATTTCTTGAGATGCTGAAAGTGTCACAATGAAAGAACTTAAGAAAGCCAAAAAAAAAGAAGAGAATTCCTCTCTCCACTGCGCTCAATCGAGAGGTCAAGCGCGCAGAGATGATGGAAACAGGTAGAAAAGAAGAAGTTATAAATTTTTAGTTGGCTTTAACTCTGAGGAGAGAATTTTGAACATTCTTTAATTATGTATAATTGCGTGTTTATATCTTTCTTCTCTATACCTGTCGGTTGTAAATCAAATTCAGAGAACTTGTATTTGCTCTACATGTTGGAAGAGAGTTTTTTTTATAATGTTTTCTGGACAAGAAAATCACCCGCGGAATGACTTCTCATCCACTGGTCGATATAAATGTTATATTCTTTTTTGGCCAAATCATACGGTGACCAAGAATTTATTTATTCATGCACGCGAATGACCTTAGAGATGATGTTTATGCCGAAAATACAGTAATTCAGAGACATTTTTTTTCACATAGAAAAAATGTTCGCCTGAGAATACGATTAGCCATGTTTTTAGTAAAGATTAATCTTCTGGAATAGCTCTCTCTGCGCGCTTGTGTTTATTATTGAGACGTGTGTCTGTGTGTCCACAGCTGATAAGGCCTTCTCTATTAAGGGTTTTTCGCTGTCTTCACCATAATTATTATATGTCGTAAGAAGCGTCATTTGTAACTCACTCCGGGGGCTTCCTCAACGGAACGGTACAACAGCCGGATTTACTTTCTTTCAACCAGTCGAGAGATAGTGATAAATTCAGCTGAGTGGATAGATATTTTCTAATGAAATGAAAATTGCACGTTTGGCTCCGGGATAAAGTGGAGCATACAACCCTCTTTTCTTGTTGAGATGGTTAAGATGGATGGAAAATCGCAAACTTTTTTATTATTTCCTCTATTTCCTGCACTGAATAGAAAAAATAAATTGGTTAAAATAGCAAAGATTTACTCAAGTTCAAAATTTTTATACTTTAGCTGAATGGTTAAATGAGTTTAGCTAGTTAGTCAAAAATTGTCAAAATTTAATTAACACTCGAATATCAACACTGCATTTTTTCACCGTGAGAAACGATAAGTTTTATTTACGTTGATTTTAACACTTCCTTGATTACAAGAAACAGGAAACGCGGTTTCTAATATTTCAAACCCTAATTATATGAAATCGTCGATAAGTTTTCGATGAAATTCGACAGTGGCGCCGCTGAAAAACAATAAAAGTTGTAAAAGAAGCAAAATTGGAATGAAAATGTCAATTTATTTTTAAAGGAAAAGAATATTAAAACTTTATATTTAGTTCTTTTTTAGCTGGGATTCCCATATCCCAGCTTACTGTAATGGGTCACCAAAATCGAAGTCAGCTCCGAGACCCCGGAGTAGGGGCGCTCCACGAATTAGGGTCCCCACATTCCAAAAATGATGTGCGCTTCAAAAAATTTCCG
>CAKKOB020000640.1:0-11777 GCA_918844115.2 Phlebotomus perniciosus | reverse complement strand
ATTCTGGATAACACATTTTAAGTTTAAAATGGCGGATGTGTTAACAAAAATTCTTTACAAAAACATCATATGTTGCTATTAAAACTCTCCAAAAGTGTGTTATCCAGAATACCTAGGTAGTGTTATGTCCATAACACATGTTGTCTAGAATTGACCCCATAATCTTCAGTGACATCGATTTTCAGATGAAAAGCAAATTGCATTACCTCCCGAGGTGGCCCACCGAATCCCAGCTACTCCAAGTGAAAACTTGGCATGTCTTTCATATTTTTGAGCATTCTGAGAAGTTCTCGGGTTATCTTGAAAGCTTTGCGATAATTTCTCACAGAAATTTCTTATAAAATTCTTATTCTAAACTTCTTTGGAGAGTTTCTGAAGCACCTTATAAGGTTTTCGAAATTTTTTATTAAAAGCTGATATGCTAAATTCAATTGACTTTGAGCTCAATTCAGAGACAATTCATCGATCATATCATGCTTTTGACATTCGATGTCAAATAGAACGCAACCAAAACTAATCGTATTTTTGACAGTTTAAAATCAACGTGTGATCATTGAAGTGTTAACAGATTTAAAATTTAACAAATGTTCTGTTGAATCAACCCCAAGACTCTTGGTTAATAAAAACAAGAAATTTTTTTCAGTGATGGCTAAAAGTTTTCCCGCATTGAGGGAGCCAGAAACTGCTAAAGTGAAGAGAAATTGTCGAAATTTTCCTCTTGTAGAACTAATTGATATATGAGTCTCCTTAAGAAAGTTGTGAGATTGATTTTGGCAAAATATTTAGATGATTTTTTCTTTCTGTTTTCAGGGATATCCAACGGCACAGATGCCAGCGGCACAGTACATGCAACAGGGTTACTATCCCTACGCCTACACGAGTCCACAGCAAGGAGCCGGAGGTACTTATTACTATCCACCTCAGTAATATTTTATATATTCTCCCGATTTTTTTTATCCTCCAATATTGTAGATTTTTTTTGACTATATAGAGTTGATCAAATATGATTTTACAGCAAATTACCCTCCGTAATTTGATTGAGATGAAAAATTCTTCACACTTTTGCATGCCTCCTAACAATTTTTTGAAGTTTGAGTTTTTATTTAATTATTTGCATGATAAACTAATGGTGAAGAATTCAAATTGAAAATTTATCAGTTTGAGAAGTGAAAGAGAGAAAGATAAAGAAGAAGTGAAAAAAACATTAGTAGCTTGTCGATCAAACATGCGAGTTGAACAGCAGAAATTCGATGGAAAAGCTGAGAAATTCATATTTAATTGCATTTTGTGTTTTGAAGTGCACAAGATTCTTTTTTTACAACTAAAAATGTGGGCTCGTTTGAATCAAAATGAAGAGCACCAAATGGGTTTCTTATATTGAGAGAATTGACTCAAGTCTGACTTGAATGAATTGAACTTTGGGTTTGCTAAACATTTATTTATATTTTAGTTGAAATTTTTATAAATGTTGATTGATTTCTCTAAAATGCTAAACCCCTTTGGGCGCTAACAAGGTTGAGATAATTTTAGCAGACAAAGAAAAGGAAAAATTCCACGAAAATACTTTCGCACTTTGCAAAAATATGAAAATTCCACTTTGAGTGGAAGAGAAATTCGCAAAAGTCAAATGGCGAATTAATTTGAGAGTGAGAGAAGGAGAGAGAGAGGAAAAGTTTTGACGGGCAAGAAAAGGAAAATTAATAAGTATTTATAGAGAATTTATGTAGGAGTCGCGCATCTGGGATTCTCACACCTCTCATCTCTTCTCTTGCATTGTGTCTGGTTTGAAGAAGTTTGAGGAAGTCATTTGCATTCTCTCTGCGAGTCTTCATTATTATTTTTAGCAACCATGCATATTGCATTTCACATGTAATAATTGATTTTGCTGCCTTCTGTCGTGCCACTTGAATATCTATACAATCTTGAGCTTGAGATATTTTCATAAAATCAAATAAAAAATTGAATTATGTTTTATGCGCGGATTGTGAAATATAAAAGCAAATTCGATGCAGATATATTTGAACTCTTTCATTGCCTTGTTATAATATTGATTAATTTGCCACAATTGGTAGTTATATTTACGACAGCTGGGGGATTTCGATGCTCCCTTCGCACGAGCCATTCGAATGTGAGAGATTTGAAAAGATAAATTTACGCAATATATTTTTACAGTATTCAAAAATAGGTCACTATTTTATTGCATTTTGTCTTCATGCAAAAAAATTTAACAATAAAAATAAGTAAAAAGAATTTTAAAAACGATGAAAATTGAGAAAAATCAATAACTTTTCGGCCATGCGGAAATAATCAGTATCTGACGTCTCAAATTAAATATTGAAGAATTCCTTTTTTAATTACCAATTAAATCCCACTTAAATTTACTTTTGGACGAGATTTAGATGCCATACATATACGGAATTGAGACAAATAATTGTGTTTGAATTATCACACGAAAAAAGAACTACAGTAATTAAACAAATCCATCTGTAATCCATTTAATGATTTTCGATTGGAAAATGACATTAAATAGCTTTTCAACAGTAAGAAATTGTTGACTAAACTGTTGTCGTCTGACAGCGCCATAATTCATTCAGGAAACCTGTCCAATTTAGTCAATTCTTAACTAATTTCTCAGATCAGCTCAGATTCGGCAAAGACACGGTATCTTTTTGAATTTTATTAGCATTTTTAATTTACTTTCAACTATTATCTTAAATCTTGAATTAATTGGAAAGTCAAATAAATAACTTTGTAGTTTGTTTAGACTAAAATTTAGTAACTTATATCGTGCTGCATTGTTTGTCAACTTGAGCTCATTTTATTACACGCGCTGATACAGCATTTTGTCTCAGGATATGCGATCGGGGGAGCCCTTGTGAGAGCTCCTCCGTGCAAATCACATGCGAATAAAAGTGAATTAGTATTTTATTGACCAAATAAAATTTTGCTGGAGTATGTGAGAGCGTCAGCAGAAGGCACCAAAAAATTGTAGAATTTGGAGTGAAGAGAGCGCAAGAGAGAGAGAGAGAGAGATACAGAAAATGAAAGAAGATGTGTTTGACCTTGTGACCCACATTAAGATGACAGAAAGAGAGAGAGAGAGAGAGGTTTGAGAATCTCTACGGTGTGATGGATAAAAAGTAGTGATGAAGCAGAAAAAAAGAAAGAGTAATAAGCTCTTTTAGGCGAAAGAGAAAAGGCTGAGAGATGGATAAAAGAGGAGCAAAGTGAGAATTGATTAGAAGAAGAGGAAAAAAATGTGTTTATAAGTAGAGAAAAAAAATGCATGGAGTTATAAATGTGCTAACACTTGCAGATATGTTTTCAGCATATCGCATGGTCCAGCCGGCCAATACGATGTACATGGGAGTGCCCACGGTACAGAGCGTGACGGCCACCAATGGGGCCACCGCGACTCAGCCACAGATCATGTATACGGCGATGCCACAGTATCAGACACAATGAGACGAACTCAACAGTGAGGACACAGCACAAACAACCAAGAGGATCAAGAGATAGGAATTTGACAGACATTGTCCACTTGCTAAGATGAGAAAACTTGTATAACTTGTAAGAAATTCGCTATACAACTTAGTTTATCTCTCTCCCACCCCCGCTCCCCCCCCCTGAAATTAATTAACCCTTTAGATAAGAAGAGGAGGAGATAAAAAAAAAGAAGAAGGAAAGACATGCAACAGTGACAAAGATCAACTTTTTAATTATTCACGAGGATAAATTTATCAAAATTATTTTCTTTTTTCAAGTCTGCTTTCTGCCAAAAATATTCTTTCCACTTCAGAGACAAGAAAAAATAATGTCTCTTTGGTTGTTTGTGGTGAGGAGAAAAAAAAACTTATGATTTTTTTTTCTATATAAAAAAATTATTTGCGCTTTTCTACTTTTGGAAAGAATATCCGCGAATCGTGAAAATGCAAAAGGAATTTTTTTTGCGTGGTCAAAAAAAATATGTGTGTGTGTATAAAAAAACTGAAAATATTCCCATTTGTATTGTGTAAGAGATTTGGAATTAATCACTAAAAAAAAAGAGAAATATCTTCTTTGCATACCTATTGAAGAGAATGACAAAAAAATGAAAAGATTGGAGGATTCAAGTGCGATAGATTTAATGGAGAAAAATAAAGAGAGAGAGAGAGAGGAAATCTTGTATTGTGGGGGGGAAATGCGCATTGATTTTTTTTTAAAGAATGGGTATTGAGAAATGTGTGATATATGTTAAAGAAAAAAGAAAAGATAAACTAAAGATAAAACGACTATGGTAAATAGAAAATTTACACTCGAGAAACACTCTTTTTCGTCAAACTATATATCAATATTATATATTTTTTGATTTTTATGTGTGTGTTTTACTTTTTTGCTAGTGTTCTACGCATTTTTTTGGCAAAAAATAAGCGTGAAACATCTTTTCCTATTTTAACAAAAAAAAAACTCGAAAAAATATCGATTAAACTCTTTGGCAATACAGCAATGCTAATATTTTATTTATTTTTCATTTTTTCCTAGATTTTTTTTAATTAACTTGTATTTTTTGTGTGAATAATATTTGGTCACAATAACAAAAAAATCAATGGCATTTTATCTTTGGCAGACTTAGCATGCAAAAAAAAAACTGTCTCAATTGAATTTAGGAAGGAAAATTTGTATTTTTCACAAATTCAAAAATAAGTTGAATGAAAATAAAGTAAAAACCTGAAATTCATTAGAATTGAATAGGTTATAAATTTCCCCCTCAAAAAGATAAATGATTGGTAAAAGGTAAACAAATATTAAGAAGAAGAAGAAAGAAAAACATTCAAGATGAGAATTTTTAGTTAAGGGCAAAATAAAAAGAAATCTAACCTGCAGACAAAAATATTTGTGTCTGAAAATCTTTGTAAATAAGAAAAACTGAGATAAGAGAGAGCAAATAAAAAAATAAATCCGTGAAATAGTTTGAAAAAAAAATCTACAAATCAAAGCAAAAAAATCGTCATTTTATGAGAAGGAAAAAAGGAGTTTAAAAAACAATTACTGTTTCTATACTGTTTCCAAAAAAAGAGGACAGAATATAAAGTGAATAAAAATCAATATGTAAATACAAGATTAAGAATGCTAAACGGAGGAAAAGAGAATAATGTGTAAAATACCACTGAAAAATATTTAGGGGTGATTGTTGTGGGGAAGAAAATATAATCAAGTATAAAATGAAATATAAATCTATATTGAAAGAGTGAGCAATTGTGGGCAGTAATTCGATAAGGGGTGGAGATAAAGAAAACATTATCACTAAAAAAAACGCTGCATAATTTATTATTACGATGACGAAGATGAGACGGATTAGCGCAGAGCAGATCAGACTGCAGAAAATTAAGGATAAACAAAAAAAAAATATGTTGGGGGTGAAGATATATTTTTATACGATATATGCTTTTGATCCCGTTGACGCGAGAGATTTGAAAAACCGATTAGAATTTTTCTTGCATTAGTCACGTGAGATGACTTTTCTTTAACCATTTTGTGTTTTTCGATGATCTTTTTCGGCGAAAAAATGGTCATTCATGCGAAAAGAGAGAGGACACAAAATTTCGATATCGAAATTCCTTATTAAAACTATCACACCATCAGGCAAATTATTCAACATTCCAATAGCATATCAAGCAGCAGACAACGAAAAATATTTTTTGAAAATGTTTTTCCATTAAGTTACATCAGAAGAGCACTATCTTTGGGATTGTTTGTGAATTTTTTTTGGAAAAATAATTAAAATTCCTAAAAAGAGGAAGAAAAGTATTTAATTTGCCAGAGAGAAAAAAATGTGTCCTTTTTATATCAACTCAAAAAAATAAGAAAAAAATCATCCTGAACACTGAATGTCGATCAACGGAAAGAGAGAAATATATTTATTTTATAGAAAGGAAGAAGCAAAAAAGGAGAAACCATCAATATTCAATTGCGCCTCCTGTTTTGCAAATGAATTCTTTGAAGAAGTGGTTTAGTAAGTCGAGTATGTTTTATATAATAAAAAAGAAGAAAACAATATACAATTTTAATTAATAATGAATGGTGAGAAATTTTGATCGCGAAGGACGCGAGAAGAAAGGATTTTTGTTTGAAGAGAGAAACGAATTGAGAATGAGTAAGAGATGAGAGTCGATGGGATGAGATTTTGTGTAGGATTTTAAGATGTTTGGTGAAGAATGGGGAAATGAAGATGGAAATGTAGCTTGTAAGTTGATGATGATGAAAAAATAATTGTAAGAATATTAATGATAGTTACATTTTAGATAGGATACAAATATGAAATGTAATAAGAGCACATTGATATAAGAAAGAAATAAATAAAATTTGGAAAAAGCCCAAAAAATGTGTTTTTATTGTTGGCAGTTATTGAATTTTTGGAATTTCGTTTTAATAATCGAGAATTTTAAAAAGAATTTTAATTTTCTTGAAACAAAACACATTTGAACACTTCTTTTGTGCCATTTTGTGCAAAAAAATGCAAAATCCCAAATTTCATCGTTAAATTTTTTGATATTTCTGAAATTAACAACTTTCGATATTCGAATCAACCCTGCGTGTTTCGAAAATCAGCTTGAAAAGTGAGGTTGGCGTGTGAAAATTGTTTGCTCCACAATGTCCAGGAAATTGCTAATTCTCTACGGAAGTGAGACGGGGACTGCTCAGGATTTTGCTGAGCAGGTATGGCGGGAGTCCAAGAGATTCTATTTTACTGGACCAGTGCTTCCGATGGACTCGTACGACGTGAGAAACTTAGTAGACGAGGAGCTGGTGGTTTTTGTCTGCTCCACAACCGGTCAGGGCGAAGAGCCCGAAAATATGAGGACTTTCTGGAAGTTTCTCCTCCGGAAGAAGCTGCCCAGTGACTCTTTGCACAATGTCAAGTTTGCTCTGCTGGGATTTGGTGATTCCGGATATGTCAAGTACAATTTTGTGGCGAAGAAGCTTCACAAGAGACTCTTGCAACTCGGTGGAGTTGCTCTCATGGGAGTTGGGCTGTGTGATGACCAGCACGACTTGGGACCAAGTGCCACATACCTGCCGTGGCTGGAGCAGTTGTGGGAAAAGATCCTGGCCATCTATCCGCTGGCCAGTGACCTGAAACCCCTGGAAGAGAGTCCCCGGCAAATGCGATGGCTCGTTGATGCAATTGACGAGGACAAGGAGAACAACTCAAGTGTCCGGAGGGAGTCTGAAAACATTTATGCTACCAGTCAAAGCCTCCTGAACTCGAAAAATCCCACTTTGAGGCTAGTGCTGGAAGAGAACCGCAGGATAACTCATGAACAGCATTTCCAAGACGTTCGCTTCATCAGCTTCAAGATGACTAATCCCATTGCATGGCAACCGGGCGATGTTCTTGTCCTGCGACCCTGCAACGCGGAGGAGAGCGTGAGGGAGCTATTCAGTCTCTTCCAGCAACACAATCTGCCTCTTCATCCGGAGACAGTCGTGGAGATCCGGGAGATTGATTCAGGTGAGTTCAAAAATTTCTTCTAACATGTAGTTAGCGCCATCTCGCGTGATATTCCGATATTACGCGTTGTCAGTTTAACACGTGTTTAGGAGCGAGAAAAACAAACGAGAATTGTGAGTGATTTTCTAAATAAAAAATGCTGAGGAGACAAGCCAGGTTGAGGCGTGAATACCTCTACCGAAAGTCTGTGGAGGGGAAACACAAAGCGCTGCAGGAGAAGAAGGACAGACTCAAGCGGAGTCTTGAGGGAAACATACCCATTCATGGTGATCTCCAGAGGGAAGCTCTGTCTCTGCAGGATAAGCTCAAGTGGACGGACTCTGGACCGTCAGCCGCGGCAGAAATTGGGGGAGTGAGTGGTGGGGCGAACACAGCCAACTCCCAGGATGATGAGTATCGCTATGCTGGATGTGAAGATCCTAAAATAATGATAACTACCTCAAGGGATCCCTCCGTGAGGCTGAAGATGTTTGTTAAGGAGCTTCGGTTGATCTTCCCAAGTGCCCAGCGGATGAATCGCGGTAATTACGAGATGAAGCAGATGGTGCACGCCTGCCGGGCTAATGATGTGACGGATTTCATTGTGGTTCACGAGACAAGGGGTGTTCCGGACAATCTGGTAATCTGCCATCTTCCTCATGGACCCACGGCATTCTTTAACATTTCTGGGGTGGTGATGCGACACGACATCCCAGACATTGGACCGATGAGTGAGCAGAAGCCTCAGTTGATCTTTCACAATTTCAAGACTCCTCTCGGACAGCGGACAATGTCCATCCTAAAGTACTTGTTCCCGGTGCCCAAGGAGGACTCCAAACGTATCATGACATTCGCCAATCATGATGATTTCATCTGCTTCCGTCATCACACGTACCATCGCGTCAATGGGAAGGTGGAGTTGACTGAGTGTGGACCGAGATTCCAGCTCAGCTTGTACAGGATTCAGCTGGGGACTCTCGATGAACTCGATGCAACGGAAACTGAATGGACTCTGCACAGATACATGAACACCACGGCTAAGAGGAGATTTCTCTCAGATGACGATGGCTGGGAACAGGATGATGATGATCTCATGCCGGCTAATATGTGAATCATTTCTTAATCTAATAAATTGAGTATTTTACTAAGAAAGCCAGAGTTTAATCTCAAATATTAGAAACTAATTGCTCTTTTTGTTATTCAATGAATTCAACTTGAATATTTCTTCCAGAAATGCCTGTTCCTGACTTCTTGAAGGCTCCAATTTCGCTGAGATCTCTAGCCACACAGTATTGGGACTTGAATGCCACTCCACGTCCTCGTGCCTTCGCCCTCTTGGCCAAAAATTGTCTTAATGAGCTTGAACGAGAGAAACTCCTGGAGTTCTCATTTCCAGCTGGTCAGGAGGATCTCTATTCGTACGCCAATCGACCCCGAAGGACCATTGTAGAAGTTTTGCAGGATTTTCCACACGCTACCTCGAAGATCACACTTGAGATCCTCATGGAAGTGTTCCAGCCAATCAAGCCACGATCATTTTCCATTGCCTCATGTCCGGAAGTCAACCGGCTGCAGCTCCTGGTGGCTGTGGTGGAGTATAGGAGTATTTTATCGACTCCCAGGATGGGTTTGTGCTCCAATTGGCTAAAGAATTTACCCATAGGAGCGAAGATTGTGGGATGGTTGAAGAAGGGGACATTTAAAATGCCTTCAGATGCCTTAAAGCCTCTCGTGATGGTGGGACCTGGCACGGGATTGGCGCCTTTCCGGAGTATTTTGCTGCAGAAGGAGGCAAAGTTCGTGGATAAGGCAGCGACGAAGAGTGTCTTATTTTTCGGATGTCGGAATCGTCAGGCAGACTTTCATTGTGAGGAGGAACTCAAGAGGATGGAAGGAGTTGGCCTGTTGAAAGTCATCACGGCATTCTCCAGGGATCAAGAGGAGAAGATGTAAGTAGAAAGAGGAGTTAAATAATTAAATAAGAAGTAATAAAACTCCTTACCTTCCAGATATGTCCAGCACAGGATTAAGGAAAACGGAGATCTGCTAAGAAGTCTCCTGGTAAATCAAGATGGGTACTTTTTCGTCGCTGGAAGCTCCAAGAATATGCCTCAGTCCGTCAAAGAGGCCTTAACTGAGGTGATTGGGGAGGAGAATGTCCGGCAAATGATCTCATCAGGACGATATCAGGAAGAAACTTGGTCATAATTGGGATTGTTTTATTCGAAGGGTAAGAAAAGAAATTTTTTCAATCAGTAAATCCCCAGACTTTGAGGCTACCAGCGTCACGTCTCCTGTCACATGAGTCCTTGTCGTCGCAAGCGAATGCCAGGAGATACTGCTTAGGGTGCCAGGCGACTGTGAATGTGGCAGCATCCACAGAGATATCAGCCACTTTCTCCCCAGTTTCCGTGTCTCCAATGTCAATGAGGAGATCTTCACTGGCCGAAGCCAGAAGTCTACCGTCGTGGCTGAAGGAGATGGTGCGGACGGGCCAATCGAGGCGGGAGAAAACCCGAATACAGGACAATTCCTCGGCATCCCAGAGAGAGACGAGCGCATCGGCGCTTCCGGTGGCGAAATACTTTCCGGTGGGATCGAATTCTATGCAAATGCAAGTGCCTGGATGGGCCTTCAGGATGTCCTTGACCTCCAGGTTGGGATAGTTGAGAATGTGAACGCATCCCTGGCCGTTGGTGAGGAAGAACAAGTCACTGCGATTGTTCCACGCAATCTCATTCACTTCAAAGCCAAATTGTTCCTCTGCGCGGATTTTATGAGTGCGGGTATCGATGAAGGTCACCAGATCCTCCTTGTTCCCCACGGCTATGGTGTTCCCATCCGGTGACCAGGTAATGTTGATATTCTCCCCTTTGGTGTTGACTATTGTAGCGCATTTGCCCGCCCGGACATCCCAAATCCGCACGGTCTTGTCTCCACTGGCGGTGCTCAAGAGATCAGGTAAGGCAGCGTGCCAACATAGCTGATCCACGGATCCCGTGTGACCACGATAAGTGCTGTCTTTGCTCTGGAAAGACAATCAGAACGGGGATTCACAAGGAAATTCAGGGATTCGCTGTATTTTACTTACCAAGCGATCTCTGTCGAGAGAGAAAATCGCCACGGATTTGTCAAAGGAACCGGAGGCGAGCTTCCTGCCATCGCAGTTCCATCCCACGGAGTGAACTTTCGACGTGTGGGCTTTTTGCTCGCGAACTTTGTTGTGATTCTTGAAGAAATCTTGTAATTCATCCAATTTGCTAGTCACCATCGTGTCCCGAAAAATGTAAACAAAACCCGGTCACTTCCAGGAAGCGTTGACATCTGCTCACTGCGGAGAGCGCCGTCCCGTGGAAAATTATTTAAACAAAAATAGTGAGGGGAAATGGTTAGGACAGGAGAGCTTATGGGCAAGAAAGATTCATGAAGTATGTTCGGTTTAAAAAAAAACACGTGACTAGGATTTTTAAAGAAAAAAAATCATAGCCGCTGGATATTATGGGCAAATAGTAATAGGAATATAATATTTTACTATCTCTCCGAAATCTGGAAACTTATCAATGAAAGAGGAGCCTTGGAACTAAAGCGCAACTTTTCAACAATTCTCATGCTGCATGATGGAAGTTCGAATCCAGATAATAACAAATTTTATTATTCTTTGGTATGCGCTTTTTAACACCCTAACATCCTTTTTCATCATCAATTCCCACCCTAAAACGTTAAAAAGGAAAGAAAAGACAATGAAAAACAAAGGATGAGCCCTCAGCAAGGTCAAATCTCCAAACGAAGATTTAGCGTGAGGCGTTTTCTTAACGAGACCTAGGCTTATTACTCCTATTACTTTTCCAATCCTATCTCATTTTTAAGGGCAAAGTAGAGAACCCTGGTTGTCACGAAACGGAACCAATATTTTTATTTAATTTCATGATTAAAAAACTTTCATCACTAAATTAACGAACATGCAAAGCGTAGATCCGCTAGTCCACATCACGATTTCACATTATCAAAAATACGTTATCGTATTCCGCGGGTAACACGCAAAATGTATGGACCGCTTTCCTTTAAACACACCATTTTAACCGTTTTAGCCCCTTTGCCACAAAAAAAAAATCAGGGTGAAAAATACTGATCTCTACCTTTCTCCCGGGGATTGAACTCACTGTCTTCTTATCATTAATCTAACTTCTCGAACTTTTAACCACTGAATTTTAAACTGATCCGTCTTTGATATGTTTTCTTGGAAAGCCATCCTCCGCATTCTTTGAACTTCTCGAAATGATTATAAATATGATGAATATAAGACAAA
>CAKKOB020000639.1:0-41451 GCA_918844115.2 Phlebotomus perniciosus | reverse complement strand
GCCTACTAAAAAGAAACACGCCCATTTAAGAAAAAAAATCTCTCTATGATTTCAATTAATTTTTGCGTTACAACCTATTCCCAGATCACATCCAGACAGTTCCTGCCCACAAGTACGTTTTGGCCACCGGAAGTTCCGTATTCTACGCCATGTTCTACGGCGGTCTGGCCGAAAATAAGTCAGAGATTCGGGTGCCAGACGTCGAACCGTCAGCCTTCCTCACTCTACTCAAGTACCTATACTGTGATGAAATCCATCTGGAGGCGGACAATGTTCTTGCCACACTCTATGTCGCCAAGAAGTACATCGTACCCCATCTGGCGAGGGCCTGTGTCAATTATCTCGAGACTAGTCTAACGGCAAAAAACGCCTGTCTCCTCCTCAGTCAGTCGCGCCTATTTGAGGAGCCAGATCTCATGCAACGCTGCTGGGAGGTTATCGATGCTCAGGTATGTGAAACGGTAGATAATATCAGTTTAGAATCACTCGACATGAATGTTGTCACTAGTCTTGATCCATTGACCAAGCAACAGACACAAGGAATTGTTCAGTGAGAACTTCTTCCATCATAATTCAGTTGGCACACTTTCCCTTTTTTTCATTTTGTATACTTATGAGTCATTTTCTTCTCAAAATGGGTTGTTTGGAAGGTTCATAAATTGTCAAAAAAATAAAATTATACGCCATATTTGAACATTTATATCTTCTTCTTCTTCTCCATTTACGCGTCGCTTCTTTACCAAAACGCGAATAAGTAATAATAAAAATAAACAAAATGATGAATTAAGAAAGTACATACCTCTTCACTTCTGCTATAAACCTTATTTATACTATAGCAAGCCTAAAAATTTGTTCAGACTTTACGCTTCTAAACGCTTACTTGCTATAAATTATAGCAACCCTCAGAGTTGCCATAATTGGAAAAAAAAATCTTTTCCAATGAATCAGAGAAGCATATCCGTATCAATATTTTTAACTTAAAAACAAGAAGAAGACCCATATGCTTAAAATAAAGACTCGAAAATTTAAAAAAAACCTTTCCAAACAACCCCCTAATAGTAGAAATTTAGACTGCTCAACAAGACTAATTTAAAATGTGTGATTATAGTAATTTTTTGATAACGAATTATATCAAGACATTAAACATGTAACGGACATATAAATTGACTGATTGAAATTTATCACAAAAAGAAAAATATTGTTAAAATGTTTCTAAACTGCAATACGTGTATTTTATATTTTGTACAAGCGCAAATATAGACAATTTTTTGCTGTAATTTCAAAAAATATATATAACGTGAAAATAAAAACAGTGAATTTGCTAATAGTTGTAAAATGAAGAAATATTGTTAAATGTTGACAAAATTGTGCTAAAAGAAACATGTCTGTGTCTCCTGAATCATCATTAAAGAATTAGTAATAGAAAAAAAGTAAATTTAAAAAGAAATTACAAAAACAACAACATATCTAATTGTCCCAAGAAATATCCGAAAATAGTGTTGTAAAATTCAAAAAAAAAATGTTCAGTGTGTGTAAATTCTTTGTAATTGTTGTTAAATGTTTCTGTAACACAGAAAATATTCTGGAAAGATGGTGTGTGTATAAAAATGTAATATAAAATCACAGTATTGCAGTTTTACTTGCTTTCATTTTTTTCTTTTTTCCTTCTCACAAAATTGCTTGTTAGAATTTCCTATGAAAAGAAAAAGAAAACCAAAAAAAAAATCTTCTCTCTTCAGGCGGAGATGGCAATAAAGTCTGAGGGATTTGTGGATATCGATCTAAAGACCTTTGAATCGATCTTAAGTCGTGAGACACTAAACTGCAAAGAGATCAACTTATTCGAAGCGGCCCTCAATTGGGCTCAGTCCGCCTGTTGCAAGATGGAGATCGAACCGACACCGCAAAACAGAAGAAATGTCCTTGGACAAGCATTGACAATGATTCGCATTCCCACCATGACGCTCGAGGAATTTGCCAATGGAGTGGCTCAATTGGGCATTCTAACACCTCAGGAGACAATTGACATATTCCTCCACTTCACAGCCAAAAACAAGCCAACCCTCAATTTCTCCAGTAAACCCCGAACCGGACTCAAGACTCAAGTCTGTCACAGATTCCAATCGTGCGCCTATCGCAGCAATCAATGGCGCTACCGCGGACGCTGTGACTCAATCCAATTCTCCGTGGACAAGAGGATCTTCATCATTGGCTTCGGCCTGTATGGCTCCTCCACCGGAGCTGCCGATTACAATGTGAAGATCGAATTGAAACGTCTGGGACGCATTTTGGCGGAGAACAACACAAAACTCTTCTCAGACGGCTCCAGTAACACCTTCCACGTCTTCTTCGAGAATCCCATCCAAATTGAACCTGACTCCTACTACACGGCCTCAGTGATCCTCGACGGCAGCGAATTGAGCTTCTTCGGCCAAGAGGGCATGACTGAGGTTTGCATGGGGAATGTCACATTCCAATTTCAATGCTCCAGCGAGAGCACCAACGGCACAGGAGTCCAAGGTGGTCAGATCCCAGAACTCATCTTCTACGGACCAATGACGACAGCAACCGGGGCCACGCACAGCAACAACAACACACCATCAACAATCATTGGCAACAACAATGGTGAGGATTGAGAATCTCCCAAGCAGAAGCGAAGAGCGCAGATTACGAAAGAAATAAGGTTTCTCGAATTACTGATTTGTGATTAATGTGATCTAAAAATTTGAAGATGACGGCAGATGTTGCTTAAGATCGGGACAAAAAAAAATACAAAAAATCTAATGTCAGACCTTTTTAAAAAGCACAAGAACAAAACATTTGAGAGGAAACACCCCTAACCTAGTTCAAGACCGGACTAAATCAAGGTAAAAAAAAAAAACAAAAGATTTTGATTAACACTGATTACGTTTATAGGCCAAATGATCTTTAACTAAGTCAGAGTTAAAGTACTTTCTAAAAATTTTCGTCTTTTGAAAAGAATATGAGATTTTTTAGCGTATAAAGGTAGTCAGTGACTCCAAAGGAAAGAAGAAGACTCCACCCATTTAAAGATGGTGAAATAAAATTTCCAAAACTCCTCTCGAACTTAAAACATATACCTACCACAAATCTAACAATTTTCTCGTGATGATAAAAGCAAAAAAAAAATACCAATAATAGAACAAAATATTCAACAATTAAAATCTCCCAATCATAAACTTAAACTACGTAAACAAAATCCTTAAAGAAAAGTTCTTAAGTTAAATGTTGTGTATCATTCTTATTAGTCTGTAGAAACTTATAATATTAGAAGTGGAAGTAATAAGAAATAAAAAAACATTTTGTAGATGAAATCAAAAGACAAACATTGAGAATTTTTCCCTAGAAAAGTAGTATACCTAGAGTTGAAAATTAGAAGATAAAATTTTCTTCTCTTGTCAAAACATGTACTGAATTTTATTATTCTTTTATGAAACTATCTCACACTTGTGGTCACTGAGGTTTAAAATGCCATTTTGTTTAACTAATTGATTGCATTTCAAATGTTGCTTCACAGTTTCATGTATAGAGGATGAAAGATGAAGGTAGAAATAAAAAGTAATTTCTTTTTACATCGCAAGTCTATTTATATTTCAGCAAAGCAACAACTGGATTCCAAGATTGAAGGCAGTAGTTCTGACAATCAGATTCTAACAGTTGAATTTACTAAGTAGGTATTTACTTGAATTTAATAAGTAGGTATATATATTTAATTGCATTTTCAAGTGAAATGTATAATCTAAATTCCACCACTGAGTGCAGTACGGATCGTTGGGTCAAGAAAAGTTCATAAAAAAATATTTTTTAAGTAAGTAACCTGTTAACCCTGTTAACTGAACTAATAAATCGTGTGACAGCACTATTATTTGAAAAAATTCAGTAGGAATCAGATTTTGAATTTTCTCTCTGAATATAAGAGGATATTTATCATTGAGTTTTGGCTTTGTGAGAAATGAATCAGAATCATGAGTTAATTCCGGATGAATTCACTGCAAACAATGGCCTTGATCAGAAAATCCAACTATTCAAACCGATCGAAAACCGTAAAAAAGACTCCAAGAATAAAAGAATAAAATAAATTTAATTCAGTTCTTTTTTATTATATAGTTGCTACATTTTTTTTTTAAATTATAAGAATGAGGGAATGAGAATAAGTACATTTTTTGCGTGTGATTTTATTTTTCGCCATTCTGTGATGAATCCTTGACGGAGAGATGAGCCGGTCCTGTTTGTTGAATTTGAATCACTCTCTCCTTCTGCTCCAGAGCTTTAGTCACTGGCGGAGCTCGAACAGTCAAAACACCGTCAGATGAAAGCGTCGAGACGGCCTGTTCGATATCAAACTCCTTGGGAAGGACATAACGCCTGACGAATTGTCGTGAAATGAATCCATGTTGATCCTCTCGCTCCTCATGCTTCCCCTCCACCACAATGGAGTTCTCAATAGTCTTCACGGTAATCTCATTGGGAGCGAATTGCTGCACATCCAGACACACCTGGAAGCCATCCTTCCCAGATGAAACGGACGCCTTCGAGTTGGCCACTTTCTGCCTCTCAGCCTCATCCAGTCTCCATTGGCGCTTATATCCAGACGGCATTCGCATCAAATGGGGCAAACGATGAGCCATCCTCAGTTCATAAGGATTGAAACTGACGCCAAAGGAAGGATCCATCTGGTCAAAATCCTCAGCAAGATTCCACAAAATTGGTAGGAGAGACATTTTTTTTTCACTTTTTCAATTTAAAAAATTCACTTTACTTCTTCACTGTAGCTCTGCTCGAGTTCAACTGATACTCAATCACTCTCGAGCGCATCAATTTAAACAGCTGTAGAAGGTACTCGAAACATTGCCAAGATAATCTCGAGCATTCGAGAAAATTCTCTCTTGGTAAAATGCAATCAAACGGTCACAAAAGAGAGACAGAGAAATTTCTCCCGTTACAGGAGTATTTATTTTACGCTCAATAAAAGCCTTTCAATGCAAATTTCTCGAATATTCTCACAAGTTATAAAGTGAGAGTTCTAGAAATTTCTATAAAGGCTTTGAGAAGGACACAGAGAGTAAGCAATTTTAGAAAATTCTGGAAATAATGCTGAAAGGATATTTGAAGATAAATTCGCCCCATTTTTCAATTTATAGACTGAGATAATTTTTGCATCGTAATCGCAATTAGGCCGTTTGTTCATTTAAGAAGACCTGAAAGATCCATCCAGCAACCTTTTGGTCTCTAGAGATCAAATACAGACGAACACACGGACAAACGAACAGACGTAAAATTCAAAAACAAAAATTACTGTTCTGAATTAATAATAATTAAGTAAAATAAAATGTTGAGCTCCCAATAAAGTTTCTAACTAAAGTGCTAATAAATTCTAAAATAAAATCCCTTTTCTTCCCAGATGATATTTACAACCGCAATCTTCAGCATAAATTCCACAAATAGCATTTATATGTTCATGAAACATATGTGGGTAAATTAAAAGACAACAATACTGAATCACCAAAACAATTCTAGAAATTATTTTTAGAACCCTTTACACAGGCTCACCCATCAATAGAAATTCTCTGCAAATACATAATGCAAAACAATAATAAAAATGCGCAATATTAGAAGAGCCGAGAACCTTCCCGAACATTACGCGCGGTTTCCATGGAAACCCATACAAATGCCCGCGCCGAACATTCTCGAAACCCCTCAAATGTTCCCGGAACATTCTCGAACCGTCTCAAATGTTCCCCGCGCAAAGTGAAACACTATAAAAGCTTTAGCTCTCACTTCGAGAGCCAACAGTTCAAGTAAAGCAGTCAAGCAATTCAAGTCGCAAAGACTAAATAATAAAAAGTGACAAATAGTATTACAAGTGATAAAATTAAAGTGAATAAAGTAAAAATGGTGGCTATTGGAATTGATTTGGGCACCACATACTCATGTGTGGGTGTTTTTGAGCACGGCAAAGTGGAGATAATCGCCAATGATCAAGGCAATCGAACAACACCCTCCTACGTCGCCTTCACGGACACTGAGCGTCTCATTGGCGACGCGGCCAAGGGACAAGTGGCCATGAATCCACGGAACACAATTTTCGACGCTAAGAGACTTATTGGGAGGAAATTTGATGACCAGAAGATCCAGGAGGACATCAAACACTGGCCCTTTGCCGTTGTCAGCGATGCTGGAAAACCCAAATTGGCGGTTGAGTTCAAAGGAGAACGCAAGAGATTCACCCCCGAGGAGATCAGCTCAATGGTGCTGACCAAGATGAAGGAGACCGCAGAAGCTTACTTGGGACAGTCAATCACTGACGCTGTCATCACTGTTCCTGCCTACTTCAACGATGCTCAGCGCCAGGCGACCAAAGATGCCGGATTAATTGCCGGCTTGAATGTTCTGAGGATCATCAATGAACCCACAGCAGCAGCTCTCGCCTATGGACTGGATAAGAACTTGAGTGGAGAGAAAAATGTGCTGATCTTTGATCTTGGCGGTGGCACCTTTGACGTCTCAATCCTGACCATTGACGAAGGATCTCTGTTTGAGGTGAAAGCCACCGCCGGAGACACCCACCTGGGCGGTGAAGATTTCGACAATCGCCTCGTGAATCACTTCATTGAAGAGTTTAAGCGTAAATTCAAGAAAGATCTCACTGCTAATCCCCGATCTCTACGACGTCTCCGGACAGCTTGTGAACGCGCCAAGAGGACTCTCTCCTCCAGCACTGAGGCCAACATTGAGATTGATGCTCTCCTGGAAGGCATTGATTTCTACACAAAAATCTCTAGAGCTCGCTTTGAGGAGCTCTGCTCGGATCTGTTTAGAGCAACCCTGGAGCCAGTGGAGAAGGCCCTGCGTGATGCTAAAATGGATAAATCCCAGATTCATGACATTGTCATGGTTGGTGGATCGACGCGTATTCCAAAAGTTCAGAATCTCCTGCAAAACTACTTCAATGGAAAAGCCCTGAATCTATCAATCAATCCCGATGAAGCTGTCGCCTATGGAGCCGCTGTTCAGGCGGCAATTCTCACCGGAAGCAAGGATTCTAAGATTCAAGACGTCCTCCTGGTGGATGTTGCTCCTCTATCTCTCGGCATTGAAACCGCCGGAGGTGTTATGACGAAGATCATCGAGCGGAACTCCAGGATTCCCTGCAAACAGACTCAAACCTTCTCCACCTACGCTGACAATCAACCTGGTGTCTCCATTCAAGTGTTTGAGGGTGAACGAGCTATGACGAAGGACAACAACATCCTGGGTCAGTTTGATCTGTCGGGAATCCCACCAGCTCCTCGAGGAGTTCCCAAAATCGAAGTGACTTTTGATCTGGATGCCAACGGTATCCTCAATGTGTCAGCCAAGGAGATGGGCACAGGAAATGCCAAGAACATAACCATTAAGAATGATCGAGGACGTCTCTCACAAGCCGACATCGATCGAATGCTCGCCGAAGCGGAGAGATTCAAGGAGGAGGATGAGCGTCAGAGGGAGAAGATTGCAGCTAGAAATCAACTTGAGGGATACATTTTCAATCTTAAACAAACATTGGACACTGCCGGTGACAAATTAACCGATCAAGATCGCGAAACTGTCAGGAAAACCTGCGATGATGCCCTAAAGTGGTTGGATGCCAACACTTTGGCCGATAAGGAGGAGTTTGATCACAAAATGAAGGAGATCACGAGTATTTGCAGCCCAATTATGACAAAACTCCACGGAGGAGCTTCATGTGGACAACAGGCAGGTGGATTCCAAGGAAGACCCGGCCCAACAGTTGAGGAAGTTGATTAAACAAGTTTCCCGCAAATTAGATTTAAGATTGACTGAATTTAAATGTTAAATAAAGATATTAATTAAATAGAAATTGAAGTCTTTGACTCACCAACTGATGGAATGTTGATGCAGAGAGTCTGAGAGAGTCTCAAGTATGTCCGGCCTAATTCGTAACAGCAAATCTGAAGGATATCACTTATATCGATAAGAAGATCTGAAAAATAAAAAGAAAAGTTTAGTAATCTCTTAATAAAAATTGGAAAGCTAAAACGGACGGACAAACAGGAAAACGAATGATTTACTTTAGTACACCAATTGAATCTCTCCAACAATCTCAGAATCAACCCAAACCATTTCCCTTTTATTATAATCGGATCAACTCACGTGAAGTGCCCTCAGTCCGGCAGGTGATGTAGACACAGGCGGCGTAGATGTGGCTATTCTTGCGGCCCCTGGTCAAGTGTCTGTTGAGAGCCATCTTGAAGAAGTTACAGGAAGTCTCGATGCAGTGCGTGTTCAAGTGCAACTGATGGCACAGGTGTGTAATGCCCTCTCGTGCCTTCTTCAGTGTCACCTCACGAGACTCTGTGCCCACCCCAACGTGAAACTTCCCGTAAATCGTGGCTCCGCCCTTTGAGTCCGCCGACACAAATTGTCCCACCGTGTTTGACGCCCCGTGAGCATTTTCCTCAAATTGCACTTCAGACACAATGATGTTGTCCTCCAGCACGGAGCCACAATTGGTGCATACAGCATCCCCACGGGCGCTATCCACCTCAATGTCAGCGGAGCCGCAATTTCTGCACTTGTGTCCGGAAGCCATTCTTGGTGGTTAAGTTTGTTTTGATTCACTTTTCCCTGCTAAATACTGAGTAATTCAAAGATGTTTCACTATTTTGAGAAGCTCTTTGAGTTAAAGTTGAAGATTAATCTCTCAAAGTCATGGAGATCCTCTAAAAACGCGTGAAAAAAGCAATTTTCCGCAAGAGTTCTGCGATTCGCTTGCGGGGATTTTTTCGAACTTCGAAAATCTGGAAAGTCGCTGGAAGTCCTTTGACTTCATTGGCGTGAAGAAGAAGAAGAATCAGTTTTTCTGCTCGTTTCTGGCTGTTTTTTGCATCGATTTTCCGCTAAATAATTAACAAATATTACTCAAAGAGTGATCAATGTGTCGCTGAATTGTGTGAGTGGTTAAGCTGGAAGGAAAATTCCGTGCCAATTTCACATGCAACGAGCCTTCCAGTAGACAGCCTAAATTTTTTTTCCATACTCACATCCCGCGCATCCGGGAGCCAGAGAATGTCGCATCCGGAGGTGAATGGCGCAGCAAGCTCCCCCGGCCAGGAACAGAGCAATCATCAGCCAAGTGTGCGACATATACCGATCTTCGTTGAAGGTCGCGATGAGCCAGTGATTAACAAGAACCTTGACACCTCCCCGAAGCCCCAAGGCACGGACAAGAGTCCCAGCTTCGGTGAGTCCGGGAACCTCTTCAATCGCGTCAAGAGCTTTCCCGTGCGATCCGCCTTTGACAGTGAGCTGTTCCAGAAAGCTGCAGCAGCGCGTGCCGCCTCCCCGGCACGCACAATCCCCGTGAAAGTGTCAAATAGCGCCGCCCCTCAAAAAGCGCCGGAAGTGCCTGAACCGGAGAAGCCAAATGAGCCGCCTAAGCACATGCCCAGAGAGAATCTCATCGGGAAGATTGAGAAGATCCAGCAAGATGTCCTTAGTCTCATAGATGAGGTGGAGAAATTTACGGGAACATCGCGCAAGGATAAGCAGTATGTCTACCTGGATGAGATGCTAACCCAGAATCTCCTCAAGCTCGACACCATCGATGCCGACGGACAGGAGAAGATCAAACAGGCACGTCGGAATGCCATCAAGTGCATCAATCAGTGCATCGCTGCCCTTGAGCAGAAAACCGACGCGGCTGCCAAGAATGCCGCCTCCCAGGAGGGCGGAGGCACGCCCCAAGGGGTCAAGGTGGACAGTGAACCTAGTCAAAAGTGAGAAGCTTCGGAGTAGGAGGGAGAGGAGATGTGGTAAGAAATCTCTCTGAGCAATTTTACAGTATCAATTATTCCATTTTGTCCGGCCCTGGCGAGGATTTCCGCAAAAGTCCCCCCCCCATTTGGGGGCGGCCCTAAATGGGGGCGATTGAGGGTCTCTAGAAAACACTTAGAAAGAAATGTTAATCAACAAATTTACTAATAGTCGTTGAAGATGGAATGGCTGATTGAATTTTTCTGAACTTATAGAGAAAAATTATAGAATTTTTAAGAATTGAAAAGAAAATTTAAACAAATTTTCGAAAAATAAATCTTTTAATCAGGTTTTTTCAATTTCAAAAACACTCAAATAAAAATTTCAATATAAACTTAGCCTTAATTCAAAAATCAAAAACCCTGAAAGTCTTATCATATTTCTTGAACAAAAATGACAAAAATGAAGTATTTCAATCAAGTTCGTAAATCGTTAACCAAGTTTTTTGGCTAATATTTAAGAAACCTCACTTTTTCAAAATTTCGCGTTCAAATAAAATCAAGTTCTTGAATCCAAAAACTAATTTCTAAAAGTTTAAATAAAAAATGATTGATCCTAAATTTTCTAATTTAAATCAAATTTTCAAATTTAAAACGAACTCATTTTTTTTAATTTTAGAATAATAAATACCTAAACATAGGAATGAATGCAAAGATTACGAATCATAAAATTTGTAGAGATTTAAAATAGGCATATAGAAGTTTGTGAAAATCAACGAACCCTTCACCGAATCGCCTTAAAATATGATAATGAGGAAGTGATCAAAAAGACCTTCAGTTTGATTTAAAGATCTCTTGTAATTATTGATGATAAAAATTTAATCAGCCTTTCCATAAATCTTTGACGGAAAAAATTAAAATTTCTACATAGAGAAAAAGATTATTCTTGCAAGAGGCTTAGCTCTCAATCTACCGAGATAAATATTCTTCTACACACCAGCAGCTTAACAAAAAAAAAAAACAAAATAATAATGAATGAAATGTATGAACGTAATTCTTTTGAACTTCTCTGATTGGCTGAGGAATTTCGAAAAAGAAAAACTCTTTCGAACTTCTCAGCCAATCAAATAGAAGTTCAAATAGTAATTCGAAAAGAGAGTTAATATATTTTCTTATTGTATAATCTTTGTTTCTTTTTCTATTGTTGTAATTTAAGTGTAAATGTTAACAAATTCGCAAAAAGTTCAAATGAAAATTCACAATTTTCACCCAATAAAAAGAGATTGGTTGGAATTTCCAAGCAGAGATTTTTCCAAATAAATTGTACAATTTGTTTAAGTTCAAAAAGTGAAAGAAAACTATAAATAAATGTGTAACATGAAGTTTTAATATATGTATACTTGCAATTACATAGATATTTTACTAAAATTAATACTCTGACATGAAGTTGGTCGAAATTCAAGTGAATGGGAGTTTGCGTGTTGGCTAAACTGAAAAAATAACAAGGAAAATCTTTCTTTTTTGCAAAACAATTCGATGAAAAGGTCTATTAACTGGTCTATCAAGGCCTATTGATAGCAAAGACACAAACCACACTCAATTTATGTAAGCAGCCGATACACAATCCATTTTTTCGTCTAATTTCATGTCAGTTAAATTATTGTACATTTTGATGATCAAAGTGATACTCTAGGGAATGCCTAAATAAAGAAAGAGCCAACAACACACACACATTTAACTCCTTTCACATATAATTTCCACTGCATTTGGCTCCATAAGGATCGGTTCGAGGCATCGATGAACAGCTGATCCAAGTATTTCGTCCAGCAAAAAATGAACAAGATTCTCATCAGAGACAAACTTCCAGAGATTCATTTGCAAATAGTGAGCATCAACTTGGATCTGTTGGAGGCCAAATTTGCTGAATGTTCTCAATCGAACACATTCAAGGAGCGTCTTTAGACTGATCTTAATAATTCCCGTGACAATTGAGACTTTAGAGAATTCCACTGAACTAAATATCTCAATGCGCTCCGTAAAGAGTCGATGAATATTGGATGCAAAACTACTTTCGAGCTGCGAAGGCGTATAAGTGGACCAATTGGAGCGGAAAGGTTGCTTCGTGGCGGATAAGCTGAAGTGAGTCTTTCGACTGGAGTCACTGGAAGCGGCAGTTCTTGTGCCCGAATCATAAAGTCCACTCAGAACACTCTCAATGCCATTCAATTCATCAACAACGCGCTTCATCACCGCCCGAACAGATCGTGGCTCCAGACAATTCAGCCAATCGCGCGTCTCAACGCTCTTTCGCAACATTTGCGAAATATTCAATCCCTGCATTCGGACATAAGTGTCCAGGAGTGCCTGGGCGGCGTCTCTCATCTCGGCACAGAGTTCACTTTCATGCGTTAGAGTGGCTGAATTTTCCGACTCGATCTCATACAGATCATCCACGAGGGACATCAGCGAATGGATTCCCACCTAAGAGTTAAGAGATAAATATAGTAATTTTTTTTTACATAAAGTCAAGATTTAGGAAACTCACCTGATCCATTTCTAGGCAAGTTTTGGACAGGACAATAAGAAGATTCGGTGGCGAAGTAGAGTTAACACAGCAGAAGGACATCATAACTTCGATAATGTGATGAATAAAGGCCACCAGGAGATTCTCCCTGATCCCATCGACACACAGAGATCCCTTATAGTTGCTCTTAAGATTAAATGACCAATCTGGTTGGAGGAACACCAGCAAATCCTGCAGAACTCCCTTCACCTTCTCAACAGTTGAGAAATAGAGATTTGAGATGAGTTCATTGAAACTGGGAGCCCCACCTGAATCACTCCTCGTGGTGACCAGGGAGAGTCTGACTGAGCTCATGCGATCCCCAAAGTGTTCCTTAAGTGTGCGGAAGTGGGATTTACAGAGCTGGTGAGCTGCATTGATAACAATCTCAATTCCCGTCTTTGTCATGTCAATCGACCGGCAGAGATTTCCCATGGCCAGGAGTCTCCGATGGAGTCTATCGAGAGCTCTTAGCATCACCTGAGAGTCCCCTCTGCCCATCTCCGCCTCCACACGATCCTGCACCAGCGCCATATATTTGTCCATATTCCGCTGGACGAACTGATTGAGATCCTCAGTGGCGGATTCCGTGAAATCATCCCTCTCCTGGTCAATCAATCTCCCCAGGAACATATCCTTGTAGGAACTCACCACCAAATTCAGATCCTTGAGGAAACCATCCAATCCCAAATCCACAAACTCAATCATATCCCTATCCGTCTGATCCTGGAGCATCACAATCTGCTCATGGAGTCTCTGATTGGCGCTCTGGAGCATCTCCTTGGCCAGATCACTGGGCCGCTCGCCCAGTTGCAGCAATAACTCTCCCGTTCTGGTCAGACTCTGAGCACTCTGACCAGTAGCTTGGAAGTCCTTCTTCAAGCGCTCCTTCATCTCCGCCACAATGGCCAGACAATCCTCCTGAATGCCCTGAAATGACGGTTGACTGCCATATTGTTCCAACACCTTCTGGGCATGAGCGTAGTCCTGCACAGCTTGAGCATAATTCTCCTCCTCAATCAGTGTCTTCATCTTAGCCGGAAGTGTCGACAGGAACTGCAATCGCTTCAGCAGCGAATGTTTCCCGGACAATTTACTGAGTTGCTGTCGCGTATCCTGAAGCGTCCCAGTAATTTGTTCACTAAACACTGTGATTGAATTCATATTGGAGGCTAAGAGATTCATTTCTGTCTCCATCTTCTTGAAATCCGTCTTCATCTTCCGGATTGTATCGGTGGCTGAGATGAATTTATTGTAATTCTCATAGACAAGGGTTTGCATGTCACTGTGAAGGGTTTGAGTCTCCTTCACAATTCTCGCTTCAGTGTCCATGATCTCCTTGAGGGAGGAATCCTGAAAACATCCCAGGAAACTCTAAGATTGAAAGCCCTTGTCCTGGAAAAGAGATTCTGGGTGACGTACCTTGAGGAGTTTCTCCAAATAACGGTCAGCATCGAAGTTAGACCCGTCCATATTGTATGGATTGCTAGTTTTATCACTCATCAACACTTTTATTCAACTTTCTTCACGGGGAAAATGTTTTAAATACTGAAAAATCGAGGAATTGTGGGGATGCTAAACACAAAACACCCTTTCGATATATCGATGTGGAATTTCGAATATCGCTTCCAGTGTCGCGATATATTACCCCTTCCCAAGGAGCTCATATTTCTTAAGAAATAAACACTTTTAAAATCATAAACCCCGTAATTGTGAAAGAAAATGGTCCATTATAACACATTCTATCCAGAATCATGCAAATCCTTCCCAAAAACCCCTGGAATAGTCAACTTTCCTATTGATTACATTGTCTCCAAAATCGGCGATTCTTCGATATGTAATCAATCGAATCAGCTGATTCTGACAGTTGCATGGAAAATTCTCTGTTTACATCACTTGCTTGTGATTTTGTGGATTTTTCACGTAATTCCCGGCCATGGTTGTCGGTGCCTTCCCTGCCGCGAAGCTGGGAGTGCTGCTCCTCAAGCAGATCAGCAAACCAATTGCCAACTACATGAAGAACCAGGCGAAGAAGAGTCCATTCTTCCGGCAGTACATTTGTATGCCTCCGGCTCAGCGTGAGTATTCCGGGATGTTCTATCAGCTCCCAGGAGCTCTCTCTCACACCTCATCTTTCACAGTGTACAACTGGTGGGAGGTGAAGGCGAAAATGTGGTCTATGAATCTGGGAAAACCTGTCTCTGTTCAACCCTTAAATGACGCCATGGCGATAGAATTGGGAGCAAATCTTCTAGGAGAAACGATCTTATTCGTCATAGGAGCTGGTCTTTTAATCCTAGAATACACCAGGTAAACTCTGGCTACATCTCTGGTCTTAAACACTAAAAAAAATGATTACTTTTTCCAGACAAGCCCAGAAAGAGAGCAAAAATCAAGAGAAAGTTCTCCAGGAAAAGCTCGAACTCAACCTAAAGCTCCAGGAGCTTCAATTTCAAGCTGAACGACAAGACGCCCAAATCCGGGAGCTCTCAAGGATCTTAGCTGATGTTGAGTCAAGAACGTGGCTGCCGAGGAAACCCCTAAGACAAGCAGAAAGCTCTCCTGTACTCAAAACTCTGGAGAATCGAAAGGAGGTCAGAGATTACGAGATGGACAATATCAATGGAAAGTCACAGCCTTCAGAAAAACCTTCTGGACTCGTCCACAAAGCCCTGGAACTGATTGAGCGGGAAGTCTTCTCCGGAGATGAGGAGGATGAAGAGATTCAGAAACTCGGAAGAATTTCCCAAGCTCTAGTTTATTTGAGATACCAATAATTGTTTTTTTTTTGTTACCCCTGAAAACCCCTGAAAAGTGATTAAATAGTTTTCCTGCCCAGCATTGATCATTTTCATAGAGATTTCCAGATATTTCCTGGAATTTCCAGGCGATAAACTTCCCGAAAATTGTGAGGTTATGTTGTCGCCGGATGACAGTTGAAGCGTCGAAAAAAAGTGGCAACATCATCGCTTTTTTATAATCCAATTCGTGGGCAGTTTTTCACAGTCTTTTAACCATTTTCCAAGTGACTAGACATGATAGACAAGAAGCACTACATCCTGCCCAACAGCCAACCCATCGGGGACCTTGAATGCAAGCAGGCATTCCAGAATTTAACACCGGAAGAGAAATTTTACGCACACTTTTTTAGTCGCGCCTCCTGGAATGGGGGCCTCATTGCTCTGATTCAAACCAGTCCGGAAGCCCCACTCATCTTCTCCCTGTTGCACAGGATCTTCCTTCTGGACTCTGTTCAGAGCCTCAAGGAGGCAGCATTGAAGACCGGATATGTCACTGAGGAGGATTTCACGGTAAGTAAAACGCGTTGATTATCCATGACGTCATATCCGCCATTTTGAAACTCCCCAAGAAAATTAATTCTTGGATAGCTCAGATTCTATTCAATAGATCGGACTGATATTGAAGTATTTCGTAGCTGAGGTTGTGATCTTTAGATCATTAATCCTTCTTTAGTCCCCAACGTTAAAAATTAGCCAAAAATGATTAACTTTCCATTTGAAATCTTCTCCTTAGTCGTTCCTGGTGTATTGCTGTGGCTTCTTCGGCAATGGTGGGAACTACAAGAGCATGGGAGACACAAAATTCCTCCCCAATGTGGATGAGAAGCTCTTCGAGGCGATTATTCGCTCATCTAAAGCCTTCCACGACGACGAGAAGACCATCGAGGGATTATGGCAGAGATCCAGGAAGGGAATCTATCTGCTCACTGAACGCACAAAGAACCTAGGCTTCAAGGATCAGGGTATCACGACATACTTCTCGGCCAATTGCACGAAGCAGGACGCTGACTTTGTCAATGAGTGGCTCAAAGTGAAGAGGATCGAGGCTTACATTTGCCGGACATTTAAGATCGTGAGCGACAGCGGAACTCTGTACGACATCAAGTTGGCCAGCATTGAGAAGAGCGACAAGGAGGGCGTTACCTTGGCCGAAGAGGAGTACAAGGGATGTAAATTCCGTGTGACTCGTGGCGATTATGGGCAATTGCTGAAACTCGTGACGAAGAATCTGAAGGAGGCGCAAAAATATGCTGCCAATTCCAATCAACAGAAGATGATTGAGCACTACGTGAAGAGCTTCACCGAGGGCAGTCTGGAGGATCATAAGGATGGCTCCAGGTTCTGGATTCGCGACAAGGGACCAGTGATTGAGACATATATTGGATTTATTGAGACTTACCGCGATCCAGCCGGTCAGCGCGGAGAATTTGAAGGCTTCGTGGCGATGGTTAACAAGGAGATGTCGGCTAAATTCGGTGCCTTAGTCACAAATGCTGAGAACTTCCTCAGTCTCCTGCCATGGGGTGAGTATAAAGAGTTCAAAATTATATAGGAATTCGGAATAGGAAGCTTCATTGGAAATTCGACAAGAAGTCATATAGGAAAAAGCTTATTAGAGCCAGATAGGATTTTCCAAAGAAAGTCCTAGATCCACTGGAAGTTCCAAAGGAAGATCTTTATTGGAATTCTATAGAATTTTCCAGGATATTCCATAGAGTCTGTATATAAAAACTCCATGGGAAGTTCTATTGGGACTCTAATGGAAATTCCACTGAAACCGCTACTTTCTTTTAAATTAGCCTATTTTCTGGCAAAACTTTCATATTCATCTCTTATCCTTTAGGTGAGCAATTTGAGAAGGACAACTACCTGAAGCCTGACTTCACATCCCTGGACATTCTCACGTATGCCGGGAGTGGTGTTCCGGCTGGGATTAACATCCCGAATTACGATGAGATCCGCCAAGATGAGGGATTCAAGAATGTGTCATTGGGGAATGTCTTGGCCAACACCAACAAGACCGATGCCATTCCCTTTCTCAGTGAGGAGGATCAGGTGCTGATGAAGAAGTACAAGGCACAGGCTTTTGAGGTTCAGGTGGGACTCCATGAGCTTCTGGGACATGGAAGTGGCAAATTGTTTCGCGTCAATGAGAAGGGTGAGTTGAATTTTTCCCTCTTGACAGTGAAGAATCCCCTGACGGGTGGACCAATTGAGTCTTGGTATCATCCTGGTGAGACATATGATTCCAAGTTCACAACGATGGGATCGTCGTATGAGGAGTGCCGAGCGGAGGCGGTGGGGCTGTATTTGAGCCTGAATAAGGAGGTTTTGAGGATTTTCGGGCACGAAGGGGAGGAAGCTGAAGATATTATCTATGTGAATTGGTTACTTCTGATCTGGGGTGGTGTTGGATTGGCCATGGAGTTGTACAATCCCACCAGCAAAGTCTGGCTTCAGGCTCACTATCAGGCCAGATTTGTGATCATGAAGGTGTTATTGGAGGCCGGAAATGGCTTGATAACAATTGAAGAGACGGATTCTGGGAAGAATCTCCTGCTGAAAGTGGACAGAAGTAAGATTCCCACTGTTGGTCGCGAAGCCCTAAAGGTGTTCCTCACCAAGTTACAAGTGTTCAAGTCCACCGGAGATATTGTTCAGGCGAAGAAAATGTACGATCACTACTCAGAGGTGAGCGAAGGAGGAGCTCATCCGTGGGCCAAGTGGCGGGATATTGTGTTGTTGCACAAGAAACCCCGCATGATCTACTTGCAGTCCAACACGGTTCTGGCGGAGGATGGGAATGTGCAGCTGAAGACGTATGAGCCCACCTTTGAGGGTTACATTCAGTCCTGGGTGGATAGATTCACATCCACTGAGATTGATGGCATTTTGGAAGCTTTAGCAGCTGAGAATAGCCAATATTTCACCGAGTTGCTCTGATTTTCAAATACTTTTTGCAGGCATTTTTATATTTACAGAAAAAATGTATTATTTTGTTCAGGAAAGGAATTCCTTTGATTTTTAATAAATAACCACAGAGACAGAGAAAAGATCGTTTTGTAATTTACAGATATATATCCACTAAACCGACTAAATCAGTCTAGTTTCGCTCTGCAAATTGATCTTGGAAACCCTTCTAATATCCTCCTTTTCTTCAAATATTTAATTAGAAAAGCGAGAAAAGCATTAAAATTTCTGTTAAATTAATCTTTTATTTTTTTAACAAATTCAATCATAAAAAATACTCTTGATCTCTATATTGCCTGGATCACAGATGCAATTCCTGAACAACAGGAGCCCCCCGATGTCCCGGATGGGATTTGTAAACACCCACACAAGTAGCATTGATCATGGGATCTCCTTTCCGCCTCTCTCGACAATCCTTGCACTGGGAAACTGCGGATGTAAATCTCACAATGAGATTCGAGTCTCCGCCATTAGGTCCAGCCATGTAAGGGCATTCCAGATGGAGTTTCTCAGCATCTCTGATGCAGCACTCCAGGAAATCATGATTAGCTGAGAAGATGGCATTTCTCCTGTCCAAATGGATGGAGAGTTTCTTGGCCAGAATTCCCGTCACGAAGATGTCATCGATCCAGAAGAAGGGAGTCTTCTGTGATGCAATCACCAGCTCTTGAGCTGTCCTCTGGTTCGTCATGTAGAGCCATCCCGAGAGATATTGTGGATAAATGGCATCCCTGAACTCTCGATGACTCACAAACCACTTGCTGGGCTTCATCCGAATGGGCTTCTGATTGCTCTGGACGTAGCCGGAAAGCAAAAGTTCTCCCTCGTCATGAGATAATTTCAGTTCTTCTAGTAAATTCTTTAATCGCCCGGCATTAAACACCGTGTCATCATCCATCTTCACGATGAAGGAAGCTCCTGAACAATTGAGACTCGCCCACTTGAGTCCCATCACATGTTTGTACGTCAAATTCCGGTAGGCGTCGATAAACATCCCCTGGACTATGTCTCCGAAGCGTTTATGTTCTCCCTCAATAGCCGCCTGAGTGATGTACTTCTCCTGGATTGGGATGTCCGCCAGGAGAAAAACTCTCACCAATCCCATGGCTTTCAACTCACTCCCCGGAAGTGCTCTCCGGTGGGCGGATCTGAGATCATCGTGTGTGACATAGGAGGACACCAGCAGCACTCCCAATACCTCATCCTGGCAGATCTCACCGGGAGCCAGACGGAAGGAAGCTGCTGTGACGAGATCCACCAGCCTGTCGGTCTCTATGGAGTGCTTCAAGTGGCTGTAGGAGATCTTGGGGCGGAAGATCACTCGCCGGTTGAGGTTGAAGAAGAGCAAGTAAATGAGGAAGATTGCCAGGAGAATCCGAGAGATAAAGACACAATTCACTCGAGGAAGCATTCTTTGAACTTCCAAATTGACTTCCACGCAGCACCGATAGAGGCGCTGAGATGCGGGTGGTGAGGTAAGTCCAATCATGAAAATAATTTATAAGAGAATGGGATTCATTGAGAGTCATTAATAGTGGATGTTCATATTTTAGTGTTTGTTTGCCAAATACGGTTTGCAACTTCATTAACTAAATGATTTTTTGAAGAAATTTAATCGCAGGATAAAAGATAATTAGAGGATTAGGGGTTTTCTATCCACACTAACTTCATCTTAAAGACTTAAAGGGATCCATTTGTCCTCCGCCCAAGTTCAAAGATCCGCAATATTCCTTATCAATTACAATACTGCTTGGAATAAGAACTGCCGAGTGGGTAGAGTTAAATAATTTGATGGTCATCATGTCTCTGTTCTACTTGCTGATCCCCGTGGGCGTTGGAGCCACTTTGTATCTGGTGAGGAAACTCCGGGAGCGCCACTTTGGCTGGGTGCGGAGCACCTCAAGTCTCAAAGATCGCATCTTCGTGATAACCGGCGCCAACACTGGACTCGGCTTCGAGACAGCTCGAGCTCTCGTGCTGCGTCACGCCACCGTGATCATGGCTTGCAGGAACACCCAGAAAGCCCAGGAGGCGATCAACTCCATCCGGAAGGAGACGCAGAATGGCCAATTGATTCCCATGGAGCTGGATTTGGCCTCCTTTGACTCAGTGCGAGCGTTCGCCGGGAAGCTAAAGGCGGAATATCCGCACTTTGACTGCCTGATCAATAATGCTGGACTGGCTGTGAGGAGTGAGCAGTACACGAAGGAGGGATATGAGATGCACTTTGGAGTTAATCATTTGGGTCACTTTCTGCTGACGAGCCTCCTCAGCGGAGTGATTAGGGAGAATCACGCCCGGATCGTTGTGGTGTCGTCCAAGATGCACGAGAAGGCCTCGATTGACTTTGAGAATCTGGGCAAGTGGGTGGCTCCGGGACGCGAGAGAACCAACAAACACTACAACAGCTCCAAATTGGCCAACTTCTACTTCGCCAAGGAGCTGTTCCGGAAGGGTTACTATGTCCACGTTTTGTGTCCAGGACTCTGTCACACGGATTTCTTCAGGGATTACAATCCCAAGTGGTATCACTACGTTCTATTTGCACCTGTGGCTTGGTGGTTCCTCAGATCCGCCCGTCAGGGAGCTCAGAACATCATCCACTGCGCCACGGACAGTATCAACACAGAAGAGAAGAATCCGGGCAATAATCACTTCATTGTGAACTTGAAGCAAGCAAAATCCAAAGGGCGAATCAACGAGGAGGACTCCAAGAGACTCTGGACGGAGAGTGAGAAGAGAACCCAAGCATTTTAAAATCTGCTAATCATTTTGTAATACTCGAAAATCTATCATTTTATCATCTCTTTTTTATTCAAAAGGAAAGGGATTATAAATAAATTTTTTAAAAACATTAAAAACATTTTCATTGCCGGTGCAATAAAAGATGTTGCTTAAGATCAGGCATATTTGAAGCCTTGAAGGAACACTTGTGACACTGCAAATCCCTTTTCAGCAAACCTTTAATCTTTTCATCTGTCCATTTCTCAATCCTTCCACTTTTCCTTAATTCCTCCCTAACTTTCTCAGCTGGAATAAAGAAGTCGGTTGAGAAGCTGTTCCAGTGCTGCTTCGTCTTCAAACAAGGTGATATAAAGTCATCAGAGATGACGTGGAGATGAAGTCGCTTCATGCTCGGCTTAGCATGATAACCTATCTTGAAGTCACTGAGTTTTCCTCCAATTACCTCCACTGTATTCCTGCCCATTAATTCAAGCTCCTCAAGCAGAGGCAGATGCACTCTCTTGAGCTGCAAAACCCAATTAATTCCTCGCTAATTACCATAAAATTCACTTCACACTCACCTCATAAATGTCATCAATGTCTTCATAAGGGAGAACCAAGAAATGATGCTTCGCTTTTGGGTATTTATCACGAATAACAACAACTAAATCACTCTTAATCACAATTTGTTCTGAATCTTTCATGGCTTTTGTGAGATTTAATGCCCAATGAGTCATTTTTTGGGAGCTTTCTAAGCAAATTCCACGAGATAATGTAAACAAACGCCGAATCAGCTGACGCATGTTTTTGTTTACATTTCAGCGACCTTGAGATCCGAAGATGAGCGAGGATCTTCGAAAAACTTCCGAACATGTTCGAAATTCACGAAATGCGAGTCGGCGTGCGGCGCCATTAAGCTGGAAAGCCTGGAAAGCAAAGCTCGCCAGTTGATATCCTTTTTGTTTGCTATTTTTTTTTGTTAGAAAATAACCAGTGATTTATGTGAAAAGTGCGTGAAAAACTTTCCTAAAGCAGTGATATAAGGGATTTGGTGCAAATTTTCTTTCTTGTCGAGTGTTTAAATGAATTTCGTGGAAAGGAAAATTGCCGAACAACATGGCGTTTCATCTTTTCCTTGCAAAGGTGTTTGAACGCAAAAATAAGAAAAAATCACTTGGACAAATAAACAGAGGTGCATAAATATTGATGAACAATCAATTTTCAATCAATGAAGGTCTCTGGGCGACAGTAAAATGGCTAAGCAAGTCCGCGAGGTGAGTAATTTTCCAATTGACTCTCAAAATATCCATTTCGATTCATTTGTTTTTTAACTCCTACATCCAAAAATATTTTAGCAAAAAGATTTTACTGCCCCAAAATGGATAATTTTTAACAAAACCTTATTTCAATTGATTCATTTAATATCACCCAAAAATATTGATTAAAATTTTACAATTTTATGCCCTTTTAAAAAAGATTACCTATATTACCCTACATTTTAATTTTACTGAGTTTTGGGATCTCTAATGGAAAATAATAGTTTTGGATTCTGAACATTCTGAATCCGAGATCATCAAGTGGGGGGTGAATAATCTGGCTGGGGAATTACACAAGATCATGTCACACCGGGGCTTACGTGACTTTTAGCAGGTGTATGTAGTGAATACACCTATTCTTAGCATGAATCTTATCAATCTCAATTATACTGTTTGTACAGAGAGAAAACCTGTATAGGTGAATTTCTGGATCACTGACCCTAAAGGCTTGATCCTCAGGGAGGAGGAAAATTCCTTTATCCAAAGTCCAATAAAAAACACAAAAATATTATTTTTATCATCATTAAATTTAATATTCTCCTCTGTTGTACCTTTGATTGTTTTTAACACATAAAAAACGCTTAAATTAGTTTAGTAAAAAGTATAATCCTCCGCTGTTCTTCGGGGTTAGTTGGAAGGAAGTCTTGCTTTGATCAGGCCTCATGCGTAGAAATTGACGATGGTTGTCTCAGGCGATATCTCACCTCATTTCTCTCCCTCATCCTCCCTTCCGACTCCTGATCGGGCGACACATTCAGAGAGGCTTTCGTCTGGGGCGAATGCTTAATGTTGTTGTTAACAAAATTGATCACTTCGCTGGCCTCAGTGTCAATCTGGGACTTATCAATGATGTATTTGGCGATTTGCTGAAGATCTTCATTCTCCTTCTCAAGACGATCCTCATCGAGTTCAGATTTGTCCAATTCGTCGGATATCAGGGCGTAACCGTTAGATTTCAGGGTTTTCGGTTTAGGAACGTAGATGGATGTGTAGGAGGGATTCATGGGATGTTTCCACCAGTTTCTGTAGGTTTTTGCAGCTTGTCTGTCAATTTCATTGCCATGCTCCCGGTGAGATCCATCTCCTGTTCTCAGAACGCGATTTTTCACCATGTTGGGTGATGCGGTTTTCCTATCCCAAACCCATCCCAACTCCGCCAGACGATCAATGAAGTAGCCAGTGAGATTGTAAGGAGTCCCAAGTTCGGAAGCGCGATAATCCCAGGGGAAGGCATGATGGTAGTTGTGCCATCCCTCACCAGCGGCCAGCATTCCCAAGAACATACTCTCTACGGGAAGCATTGTCTTATCGTAGGGGCGAGTGCCGAAGAGATGGGCAGCACTGTTCACTAGCCACGTGACATTCAGCTGGATGATGGTCCTGGTGAAGTAGGCCAGAAAGATAGCGACAGTGGGATCCTCATCCCAGAAGATGATGGGCACACATGTTGGCAAGAGGAGGGCGAACAGGGTGTAGAGGACTTTGTAGTGTCTGTCGAGGAGAAGAGTTTGATGATTAGAGGCAAGGACCTAAAGCATAAGAATGGCTTAAGGATGGCCTAATACTCGCCTATAGCTTAAGATTGGCTTAAGACTAACTTTAAGTTTATGGCTAGTTTAAACCAGAGCGTAAAGTTTAAGGTTATTTGCCTAGCTTAAAGCTTAAGTCTAGCTTGAAACTTAGGCTTAGGGCTAAAAAAATATACTTTGTCCGTCCAAAGAAGTGATCTCGAAAAAGCTATGATATTTGATTAGGTTGTTTCTTACAAGATAGACACGGGGAATAGTCTCATTTAATCCAAAGAAATGGAATAATTAAACACAATAAAAACACTTTTTATTTTCTTTGATTATTTTCTTAGCTGTTTCTGTTATTCTTTCCTGAATTTCCTTGCATTTTAAATATAAAATATAAAATGTTATATAATTTACCATTGGACTAATTAAAAGTCCAGCTCATTTCATATATTATAGTACTTGCAAAATTCAATGAATGACAACTAAGGGAAATTTCATGAACAGCTCAAAGATGAATAATTGGAAAATTTTCATGTGTTCAACTGAAAGATCACAAAATTTCTCGGTAAGCCTCGATCTCTTGCATTCCGACAATTAATTGACCAGTTAATCACTGCATTGTGCACAAAATCATAAAAATTTCCCAAAAAACATTAAATAATGCAATAACAACTCAAGGAGTCATCCTTTGCACAAGTTAATTTCACACCTTCGGCAGATGAAGCTAAATATCTTGCAATTTTCTCTCAAGACAATACTCTGTGCTGTGACGAAAATTTCAATTAACTCCCAAGACACTTTACTACAATGATGCCACATGATTGAGACATTGCAATTCTTTATAGCACCCATAAGATACGGGTATAAAGTGGCAGATGCGGCAAAAAAAAGGTTATCAATGAAAATAACTTGTCTGATGAATGAAAATTTCAAGAATGCTAATTATAATTTTCGCAAAAGATCTTCACACTGTGGGGCTACTGAAAAAAGTCTCTTAAGAAATTTCTTTAACCTTCATCATCTGTTTCATTTCATCGGTTTATTTCTTCTTTTTTTGCAATTGCAACCAGAAATTACAACAATCATAATCTGGTTTTATGTCACGTAGACCGAACCTTCGGCCTTTTTTTCGATTATGGGGAATCTCACCCAGAGCCATTACTCAATTATACAATTAATTTATTGTTGCAAATTGAGGAGGGAGAATACATGCATAAATGATCGATAAAGTGTGAGAAATTATTGATAAATTTTGGGGCGCGATATTAAGCGGGGGGAGGGCAAATTTTGCCCTTGGACCACCTTATATTTGATCGTCTGTTTGCATCGTGCGTGCGCGCGCGGGGTAAATATGTGACGAAGGTGAGTTCATGATCGAGAGATTGAAGTTTGAAGTAGGTATAGATGCGCGGAATTTCCCAATTGTCCGTGGAGCAATAAAGTAAGACATCTCCATCTTCTTTGATTTTTCACTACCTTTAGTGTACTGATGGGTTGCGCAATGGGGCCAACCTGAACACGCGTCACTTCAATTCAAGGTGAAGAAATCTCTCTCTCTCTCTCAGGTGGCAAAATTTTGTCGTTGTTTGGTCAATAAATTTATGGACTCACCGTTTTTGAAACATGATCCACGGATCAGCCTCCAAGTCCGACATGTCGATCTTCTTTCCGTACTCAATCACTTTGGGGTGTTTTCGGGACATCAGCCAACCCACGTGGGAGAAGAAGAAGCCACGATTGGCATTGTGAGGATCGGCGTCGGTGTCGCTGTATTTGTGATGCTGACGGTGATCTCTCACCCACACCCAGAGGCAATTTTGCCCGGCCAGGGTGTGCATGAAGAGCAGGAAGACGCGCAGAGGGACGTTAGCTTTGAAGGCTCTGTGCGCCCACAAACGATGGGCGCCCATCGTTACACCTTGACCGGATGCGTACACGAGCCAGGCGGCTGTTGAGAAAGTGGGAAAAAAAAGTTGTGAATTTTGCAATTCGTCACAACAAAGTATATTCAAAGGAATTGTGTGATAAAAATTTGTACACTCAGGAAAATTATGGGAAAGTTAAAAAAGTAAAATCAATTGTCCCTAATCAATCATTGGAAGAGAGAAAAATTGGTTGATCGCATTTTTGAATCTGAGTCGCGCGCAAATTTTCAGATTTTCGGATACAAATAGACCCTGAAATTCTAAGTATTATACCAATATTTTCATTTGCAACAAGGTTAAAAAAAATATTTCTTAAAACTCAAGTTGATTTCCGCAAGTCAGCATTTTTTTTTTCTTAAATTGTGATCATCTTTTTTCGTCAGTAGGAAAGATCCGAAGATCTAACTAAATTATTGGGTTAAAATACAAAAATTTCGTAGTTCGAAATACCTTTTAGAGTAAATATTTTTGCTCTTCCAATTGTAGGTAGGTACAAAATTAAAAAATTTTAGCACCTGTTTTGCCATTTTTAGCAAGTTACTTTTTGGATCCCATTTTCAACCCTAAAATGATGATTAACAAGCAGAATAAATGGGTAATAAAATGTATAAAAAAACTAATTTTTTTAACCGATATTATCAAACTCTGATTCCGTGAACGCAATAATCATTTATAGTTAATTGACACCTAAGGAATCCAAAAAAATCCATTAATAATGTAAAAGAAAAATATTCTGAGGTAGGTACGAGATTTTTAATCAGCGGGATCTCACCTCTTTGTGGCACCTATTTTTTTACCTGGTGAAGTATTTTTCATTAAAATAATTCTAAACCCATTAAAATTCAATGTTACACGCTTTAGGATCATAAAATTTCAGATCATAAAAAAATATTTGCTCATTTTTTCCTGGGTGTAACTTTTACACTAAACACAATTATCACTGGTTTGATACTCACTGTAAAGCACTGTGTAGAACTTGGTGTAGCCAAAGAGAACAAGAAGACACCCAATGAGGGCAGCAATGTGCAAAAGGAGGAATCCGATGGCGTTAAACCACACAATTTCACGCTTGAAGTTGAAATCTGTGCCAATTTCTGATGGCAATATCGGCGTATGTGCCCCAATTTCTTTCAATCTCACCACTTTTTCATCCTCATTCACCAATTTGTCGCACTCGATAATTTCTTGTATTGTTTGATTGTTGATTGTTGAATCTTGAAGGTCTTCCATCGTACTGTGCTTAACTGGGATGGATTTCTTCTCCATTTCCACCATTTCACAGCACGCGAGGGTGGCTGATAGAGCATCAACCCCCATTTTTTTGTTGCACACAAAAAAATGTCGCTTTTTCTATGCTAATAGCCCTAGAAGATTTAGAAAGGATTTAGGTATTTTGAGATGCGAGCCTTTGCGTAAGATCCACTCATTGGATCTCATATAAAAGCTCTCTGATGTGTGAGAAAAGTTAGCGCGCACGTGAAGTGCTTTAAAAGTACTCATAGAGGCACCAATAGAGGCTGTTTTTAAGATATTAATTTTTGCTCAATCGCACTAAAGAAGCAGTTTAGACAACCTTGACCATTTCTTTGAGAGCCTTATAGTCCAAGTTTGCATATCAATTGGCCAAATATTTTTCACCAAAAATATCAACTGAATGTGAAACTGAAGAAGAAGAAGAGGTAAATGAAGGGAAATTTTTGACCTGGACGAATTGCAAAAATTCAATTGATACTTTCTCTAAAGCAATTAGGGATGTTGAAGCAATGCGAAATATTTCCAAAATTTAAACTCTTTGTGGAATGTCATTCACTGAAAATTGCCTTTGTTAAATATTTGTTTCAGTTGAATTTTTGGACAGATTTTGTGGGGATTGAAAAAACAGTTTGTCATTTCAGAATGATTGGAAATAAATTCTGTTTATCCCTGAATTAAATCAATATTTGATCACTCAGTTTATTAAGCACATAAACTCACTTTTTATTCTATATCTTTTGCTTGCGTAAGGTGTTTTGTGTCTCTTCAATTGATTTTTTTTCTGATTATTCGGCCAAAACTTCCATGAAAAATTCACTTTATTTGCATTTTTATTCAACACATTGTTTTCTTGAGCACAAATTCTTTTGTTACTTTTGAAAAACTGCACTAACACTAAACAGAAAAAATATATTGATGATCCTCAGAAGATAATCCAAAAAAAATCCTATAGTGGAGATCCGTTGTGTTGGAAGTCACTTCATTGATTCAAATGATCGCGTCAACCCACCAGCAACAACTTTATATATGTGGCCCAGGTGATTCTCCTACCTTCAACACTTTACATCGTCATATGAGCAAAAGTGAATTTTTGGGCGAAGATCCCGAGCTCCATAGTGAGTTTTCACAGTCATTTCCCACTCCACTTTCCCCATGCTTCGGCTATCGCAATTCTCTCTGAGGCGGAGAAAATTAAAGATTTTCACACACTGAAAATTAGTTTTTCCCACTATCGCTCTGCCACGAATTCACCTTGAGCTTGAAAATGACTTATTACTGCGAGAGCTACAATTGTTCTATAATATATTGCCGATAATTCTAAAGGTAATTTACAGGCAAATGCTCGATGGTTTTTGTTATCTTTTATAAGTTATTTTATATTGGTATTCTTATATTCTTATAGAGATTCCACTGCTGTGGTGGGTCTTCAGATCGAAATGAAATTATAGGGTTTTACTGATCACGAAAAAGTTCATATATATATAAGAAAAAATATAAGAAGAGAAAATGAAAGATTTTCAAATATGTAATCTTTCTACCTGAATTTAGCACAATTCAAAATTATCCAACTCTGTCCTGGCCCCATAAAAACTATCTTTTCCTATAATATGAAACTGTTGCTCCGAAAGTGGTGTACCGTTTCCGATCTCAAATATCTTCCCCTTGTTCGGTGATAGGAAAAATTTATTGCTAATGCACTTCGTGGCTTTTGGTGGGGAGAGAGTGAAAAAAAAAGTACCCACAATGTGTGATAATAACTTACTTTATGTGGATGATTTGTGTGCATATTTTGCATGGACAAACACTGACGTTGCATAAGTCTCTTCTTTTGACTCATCAAGTGTTAAACACATGCAAAAAAGATGCTATATTTTGTACCCTACATCCATCAATTGCATCTCCTTTTGCCAGTTCATTGAATTCCGCCGCGCGACAATAGACGCGAAAAATGCACTTTTCTGCAACAACCTTCAAATAACTTACACTATGAGTGATCATTGCAAAAGATCTTCACACCATTTTCTTGACAATCTCTCTGCGAGTGCGGAGTATTTATTTATTTATTTAGCAAATTGATGTAGTTCAAAGACATGTACACGCAATGTCTCTTTGAGCGGAAAAAAATTATGCAAAAAATTAGGATTAAAAATTATAGCAGAGCGTAGTTTCGATCTACGGACCTCTGAGTTATGAGCCCAGCACGCTTCCACTGCGCCACTCTGCTTATAAAAATTTTAAATGGTGTTTTTATCCAGCAACTATGGGAGTCATTAAAATTTCCTACAATTAGTAAATTTATAATGATTTGATGATCATTGAAATCTTTTTAGGATTGCGCATGCGATCGCAAGAAATGAATGAATGAAAAGACGACCTCGGAGTTGATGAAGAAGCGCCCAATTTTCTCATTATATTTCACTATATGGGTGACACATTGTGACAATAGTCAAGAGCGCAATATTCTTGTTACCTTAATCAAATAACAAAGATAATGGGCGTAGCTGAAAAAATTGTCTCAATTTTGCAATCGCATATCTCCAAAAAAGAGCTTCTTCCATCTGATTATTTTCATTTTCAGTGAGAAACTCATTGAGAGTGTCTTTCTCAATAAAAAAAAAGGCCCAAAAAGTTTGTCAACTCCTTCCGGAATTATTGACACTGGAAGCCAGTAGTATTGCACAATTTTCATGTAATTCATTGCTGAAATGCATCTTTTTTGCTTGACATCATTAATTATGATTCTAGATCGTGTTTCGAGTCTCTCACCTTAATTTGGGTTGCAGACGTCTGTCCGAATTATATGTCTTTTTTTTTGGTAACCTGTAATGGATGATGGCGAAGACAATATTCAATGCCAATTGAATTTGGTAATTTCTCTTTAATTTCACGCAGTGACTGAGAAGTTCGAATATGAATTACTCAGTGTAGAATCAACAGAAATCTTCTGGCTCAGTGAGTCAAAATTGTTAATTTTTCCATCAACAGATCTCAAGGTAGCCAGTAGTTTGACGAAAGATGTTTGCCTACATTAATATCATTTCATAGACGGTGCGCGCGCGGTTTACGCGCCAAAATGCACTCGAAGAGACACTGGAGTGTTTATTTAATTGAGGAGCTTCAGCGATTTTCTTGGGCAATTTTCCAACTCACTGAGAAGGAAAAAACTGTTTATTTGCATATATGAAAAAAAAACTTCTTATTGCAGTGTTTGCAGAGAATATTTTCGGCAAAAATATAGTGCTGGAGAAATATTGACCCTTGGCATGACGTTAGGTTTTGTGACAATACAAGGCATCTTTTGTGTTCATTAAAATCCATTCGAGATGAGCGGTTATTTTGGCAAAGGTGGGAATACCCACAGGGAAGTTTAGGCTTCCTAAGAAACGCGCTCTTCTTTCGACATCTTCTGGTCCTCCTGATCCGTCTATTGGTTCTGTCACATCAGATGATTGTCCAACCATTGCTGTGGTTGTCTTGAATTGAGCTCCTTCTCCGATGCACCATTGCTCATTAGAGAGAACTCCCACCAGTTCGTAGTATCCCCGAAGTGATGGATAATATATTCCAGATCCAGCGTCAGACTGGGGATGAAATGTTTCAGGTGCGGAAGAAAATCATAAAATTTATATTTAAATCTAATAAGGGGATATTATTTAACCAATAAATGCTACAGATGGATAAAATTCATAACATTTATCTACTATCTCTTTCCCACAGCATATTTTTTACTGTAGGTATACGAGTTGGTAATCTGTAAGAATTCTACGTTTGCAATCTAATGATTATCACTAGTTTTTTCAATTAGTTCAAGGAGTGTTCCAAGTTAGATCAGTTTACCCTAAAATCTATATGGAAATACCCAATATTTTATGTAAATTCTGCGTAGGGGAATTCCTCAGAATATTCTGAGCAAAATCAATTTCATTCCATCAATTCAATTTCATTTTGAAATTATTCAACCCATTTTCAACCAAAATTTCCTGTATAGTTAAGCTTTCATACTCACTTGACAAAGATATGTGTTGGATCCTCCACTAATTCCTATACATCCTGAATTGATCCCCGCATAAACACTGCATTTCTGTCCTGTGTGAATGGGAAGTCCGATCTTGTGGGGAATGCAATAAGCCCCATAAGGAGGGGTAGATGATCTTGGAAAAATGGGAGGACCTGTAGCATTATTTTGGGGTGGAAGTTGATTATCTGCATTCTCAGACTCAGAAGACATTTCAGAAGTAGAAGACATTTCGGTAGTTCCGATGAAAGGTGGTGATGAGAACCAGGAAGCCAATGTTCCAACTTTCCCGCCATATTCAGCGTCTGTTGAGGTGAATATGATTGGATTTGCCAATATCTGGGCGCTTTTGGTGTAATTTTTGAAAAATAACGTAAAATATCTTACCTGGCGTTGGAAGGCAAATAGGTGTGATGTGTCGCGAGAAGAGGACTGGCACTGAGATCTTGAGGAGAGCTATATTATTGAGACTTGTGGCGTGGTAGAAAGCGGGATGAATAATTATTTCCTGCACACTGTAGATGGTGGATGTGAGTTCATTCTGACACATCAAGTGATAGCCAAGAGCCACTTTGTAGAGATATGGGGAGTGCCTGGAGGATGGGATGGGATGTTTTATTTGCCACACTTGACCTTTAACTCCTTCCTTGCCATCTCCTCACCAAAAGAGTTGTGTGGCACTTGAGAGAATGTATCGATCATTTATGAGTGTTGCGGTCTGATATCTCATGTTCTCGACGCCAATCGTCATGATGAGGGCCAACCAAGGGAATTCATGAGGTGTCAGGTCAGATCCGCCCAGAAATCTGCCAGTCCTGTTGGGTATTCCACATTCTTGTTTTTTTTTGTTTGATATTGAAGGAAGTTGAAGAAGAAAGACATATGATTTTTTTTTGTGTAAGAGTTAATTAATTTCGCACATTTTATTTTTGGCGCCTTACTGCAAGAATAATGCGGTTGAATGATCTTTTTGAATAATTTCGCAAAGATATTGGGACGCTTGAGCTGAATATGAAAGGCGTCACTGAGTAAAAGTGCACAAAACACCAATGATAATCCACGAAATACTTTAAACATTCTGTCACGATGATAATTCGACACAGACTGGAAATTTTTTCCGCACAAAATTTTTTCCACCTAATAGAAAAGAGATCAGTTTATCATATAAGGGAAAAGAATTGCCAATATACGGGTAATTTTTGTCAGCAGCATAAATTCACTAAATTCACATAAATCATTTAAATTTTCGTGTGTGTTTTATTTCGTAAAAAAAAATTGTCTCTCTCCCATACAATTTCAAAAGTGAAGTAACACTAGTTCTTTTTTACGATCCTCTCTTTCTCTCGTGTTAAACATTTTCTTCTCATTGAGCAATAATTCTCTTTTTTCATGTAAAGTGTAAATTTGCAAGAGAATTGCAACATAATCTCGCGAGTGGATGATATATTCGTGTTAGAGATTCTACGCAGACTTGGTGGATGGCAGATGTTTTGTCTTTTCCATCGCATTACTCAAGAATACACGCAGAAGACACACAAAAGAAGCCCCAACATAATATGAAGAAATTGCTCTGGCTGAAGAGTCCGAATGTAAGCATATTTTTGTGTAATTCTATTTACAATTCATAGTTTCTTTTCTCGAAAAAAATAAGAAATTCACCCAAGTTCATTGCCAACAGCTCCACCGATAGACCGGTTTATAGTCCAATAGTCTTCGCATTTATATGTTTTTTTTCTCCATCTCCAACATATGCTTATTCTAAATGTATATCCTTCCTGTTACTCAACATCCAATTCACAGTTATAAAGAGAACTCGTGAGTATCGACAAAATTCGCTCTCAGTGCAAAATGTGTGTAATATATTTTGCATTTGGAAAAAGTGGTTTTAATAAGATTATCTTGGGGACACACAGATCGTCGTGAGTGTCTCAAAAAAAAAACATTGTCTAATTTTCAATGTGAAAGAAGATGCGCGAGAGGAAATTACATTATTCATTGCAAAAGCATCCATCATATGAATTGGCCCGAATCCACTCAACAAATCTCGTTACTCTGGTATAAACACCGGGATAGTTGGGTCGAGCACATCCATTTCCCCACGACACTATTCCAATTAATTCATATCGCTTGTCCTCACGCTGCATCGCCAGAGGTCCACCAGAGTCGCCCTGTAATCGTAGAGAGAGAGAGAGAGAGAGATTAAATTAGTGAGGTTGTATTTCCGTGCCTGAGGTACAGAAGTAGGTCAACAGGGAGCTAAAAGCGAGAAACAGAATGACTCTGGATTAGCCCTAGAGGAGACAAGAATGTCTCTGTTGAGGTATAAAATGTGATGAGGAGGCAATAAAAGCTCATTATAAATTCATAATAAAAATTCATTTTAAAGATGGGATTACTGTCTGGAGTTATCGCGACGTTTCACAGGAGGTGAAATTGAATTTTTGGCAGAGTTGGAGATATTCTAGATGATATGGAATGTGTTTCAAGTTAAGAAACTCGTTTTTTATATGACAGATTATAGAGAACAATGGTAGAAGGTTAATAGAATATTTAACGAATATATAAGAAAATTCATAGATTTTTTATGGGAAACTTCTAAGCCATTTTATAGGAAATTTTAGGCATTAGAAATATTTCTAAATTTAATTGAAAACTTGACATATTTCTGACTACTGAATTGTATAAAAAACTAGGTATCCAACTTTCTTCAAAGCTCCGGATTTTTCTTAAAAGCACCACTAGTTCAAAAACTTTCAAATGAATTCTTAAATCTCACAAGTTGACCGAAAAGCTTTTAGACTTCCATTTCCAAAAAAGGTTTGCAAACTTCTATTCAATAGTACACCACTTCTCATCTCTCACCTTTAGTCTATAAAATTCGTAGAATATCCGTGAATTTTAAAGAATGAAAAGAATATAAAATTTTATAGTAAAAACGCCCACACTTGAATGAGTAGCAAACTGTGAATTGCTTCTTTAAATTGAAAAAAAAAAAAATTCATTGAGAAATAAGTTTAACTGTACATGATCCATCATTTTAAATAGACTTAAGCAAATAACTCACCTGACATGAATCTTTCTGTCCAACACCAGGATATCCAGCACAGAGCATATTGCTGGTTATCATCTTCTTGGTATAATTTGTCTCACTGACACATCTATCGTTGGATATAACAGGAACTTCCACTTCTTGGAGTATGCACGATGGTTTACCCTCCTCCTTCAGAGTTCCCCATCCCGTTGCTATCGCTTTGCGCCCAATGTAGGAAGCATCACTGGCTGCAAAGAGCAATTTTCATTTTCTCAACCATATACTTATTCAAATGAATAATAATTCTAAGCTATAAGAGTGTTTATTGCCACGGTGAAGAGGTCTGTGTGTCTCCTGATTTGAATATTTATTCCAACGTGACTATGGGTGGTTAATTGTCTTTTGGGATGCTCTCTTCGCTAACTGCTCTTGAGGTACTGTTTCTCTGCTGCACCTCAGTTCACTTTCAATTTATTCTTGCGTATAGGAGGGAAAATATATGTATAAGGAAAAAAAAAGAAGAAGAAAAAAGATTGGAATGAGGTGTGTGTGTTTGTTGGTGATTGAGAAGTGTTCTTGACATGGCTCTGTGACGAGGAGGAGGTGGTTTTCTTGCATTTAGAATGAACGTTCATCCACTCCCGGGAACTGGATTAATTAGGTGATTTGTGAGTCTTTTCTTTTCTTAAAACTGCGATGTGATGCACTTGAAGAAGTGGAAATTTTCGCAAAGAATGGTATATATAGAGAGAAATGTATTGAATTATTGATGAGTTTCTGACGTTGTTTTATGTGAAAAGCAGTTTGTTTTGTTTGTCTTTAATATCCTACCTATAAATTGTTTAATAATCGCAGAAAATCCCGTACGATATAGCGCGTGTGGCATTGTATGGAGAAAGAGAAGAAGATCGATAAAATGGAAGAAAGAAAATTCTTGTGTGTCTCTTCTTTTATTTGCAAATAAAATTCACGAGAGATATAGAAAATATTCTTTCTACCCATTATAAGGTATAGTTTATCGATCTTCTCTGGATGGTCTCGCGGTGGAAATGAGGTGAAATTTTTTTGGGGTTCTCTTACCTTTGGGATTTGGCAGGCAAATTGGACGTATAAAATCAGTGATGGGGACGCGATCATTGAGGCGAAGAAGTGCAATGTCATTGTTGAAATTTGTAAAGCTGAAGTCATTGACAATAGCACGAAGAACGAATCTTGTTTCTGGACGATATGTCTCGTTGCAGCGATCATGTTCACCAAAGGTGACGCGAATCATGAACCACATAAACCTGAAAGATATAATTTTCAAAGTTTTCTCATTCGTTTTTTTGTGCTTTTATCCTCTATGGGGTCATTGTCAAGGTCTTTCGTGGTGATGTCGTCAAAAGTAATCTTTCGTCGAATGATCTTTTATTGATTCTTTCGTCTTGTAAAGGCGTCGCGATTTTTGTCAAAGAGGCACTCTTGCCACATCGAGATGTTTTTTGCGTGGGATGAGGAGTACAATTTACGGGTTGTTGTGCATCTTTGGGATAGAGGAGGGTGTTTTAATTAAAAAAAAAAAGAATATTAATGTATTATGAATGGAAAAATTTTGATTTTGATGCTTAAAAATTACGCGTCTTGGAAATTTATTCAGAATGTCTTTAAAGAATATTTGTTTTTTTAATGTTTTCCTCAAGATCTTTCAGTATCTCCTTACCTTACTAGAATATTCCAGAAAAAAATTCGAGAATCTCTCAATAAATTTTAGTATAAAAATCTCCTCAATTTTACTGTAAGATTTTTGAAAAATTTATTAGAAAAATTTAAGCTAATTGAGCTATAAAATTCTCTTTCGTTTTGTTATAAATTTTCCCTTGATTTTACTGTAAACTGGACGCCAATTTCTACAATTTTTCTCCATCTTTATGCAATATAATTTTCCCCAACCACACTAAAGTAAGTCTTTCCAATTGAGGCATCAGAAATTCCTCTTGATTTCACTGTAAATAATTCTACAAGTTTACTGAAAAATATTACGCCAATTTTTACTATAAAATTCCGCACAATTTCACTAAAATGTCACTATAGTTTTGCTATACATATCTCAAATTTTGCTAATTTCACTCATAACACTTTCTTATATAGCACTTTATCGCTAAAATGAGCCACCCCCACACTTTGCCATTTTGCAAATTCTTTTGACTTCTCATTAGTTTAACCTCTGGTGAGATATTTACCGAAGAACATTCACAAGAGATATGAGAATGAAGAGAGAGAAAAAGCAATATAATTTTGTGGTACTTTACAGAGAGGTATACACACAAAAATTCCTTTCTTGGTCAGTGATTTTTTTTTCGGATGATGGATGCTAAAGTGATGGAGGTCAATTACCCTTGATGGGATGCACCAAGGCGGCCCCCGTGTGACTCTTTAGCACCTCATTCTTACCCTTTTACACAGTGTGCAGCTGTTAACACGTAGCGGTCATTGATGAGCATTCCACCACAGTAGAAGCGATTGAAGTAACTGAGACGTGCCATCCATGGAAACTCATTCACTCCGGCCGCCTGACCGCCAACGATGCGGGAGGCGTCATTCCGTTCACCGCATCCTTAAGGGGCAAATGTGGGTGTAGGAGGAATATATGTATGTATAGGTGGTGAGATCATTGTGGGGTAATTTGGGCGAGAGGATGCGCTCATAACTTACTACACTTGCAAGAACTGGGTGGGGTGTCGTGGGCGGGGGCGCGATTGGCACCATAGCCGAAGAGGTTCTTCTTGAATTCCACATGATGGACACTTTTGTGATTGTACACGTCGTATTTGCCAGGAATCACTGAGAATCCGGTGGATACTGGGCCAAAGATGGCTAGCATCGACACGATCGCGAGGGTTGCGTTTCCCGTCAACATTTCAAATGAGGCGTTGAAGTCTTTTGTGTTTGTAAGGCAAGAGAGCAATTTCTCCGAAAAATGAGATTAGTCAAATAGTCACAATTTTTTTTTCACTTTATAATTCACCTCAATATTTCTCTTTAAAGAGAGAAATTACCATAATTAAATACCTAAAACAAAAAAGCGACTGTTTGTCTGCGAGAAAGACTAATTACTGACTAAGTGATCTTTTGTTCTGCCCGTTTTAAATTATTTTAAGACACTTTGAGGAGGTAAAAAGCTAAAGGCAGGAGAGAACACGTTTGACTCGATCGACGGTTGAAGAGGCCACTGATCGCCAAGTTTTTGATCTTGTTCTTCAGCCACAGCAAAATCACCAGTGAGAAAAGTGTCTGGTTCTTGGGTTTTCTCTCTCGATCTCGCTCACTCTCACACACCATTGCGGCGCAGCGATATGTTTAACAGAGAAACGGGTGAAGAAGCATGATGATGATTTGTCTCAAGAAAAGAATAAATAACAGAAGACAAAACCATCGAAGTATATGGCAAAATCCAGCGGAATGCGGAATGATTGCAATCTGAAAAAAAAAAATGCACTTAATGAGTGCATCAGATGGGATATTAAATGATATGATGTGCAGCTAATAATGATGAAGACATCATTCATCGAAATTATATTGAAATCATTAACTGGGCATGTCCAACGAATTCCCTTTCGATTGATGAAGGTGAATGGATCATTAAGTCTATTAAGTCTATTCTTGTATCAGATTACAATCAGAGATGGGTGCCATTATTTTTTTACATGTAAAGAATAATTTTTTGTCAATAATAAAAGATAAGTTCTAATCAGAAATTCTCAGAAATCTATTAGCTAATTTCCTTAAAAATTTTAATATATATTAAGAGCTTTGAAAAATGCAGACATGTTAGAGGGAAATATTTGAAAAACTCTTTATAATTCTTTACCTTTTTATTAATGTAAGAAAAAAACAATCTCGTAAATGCTCATCTCTGCTTTCGTGTCTGGCGATGGGAAAACCATTGAACTTGATATATTGAGCGTTATCGCTATTAAAGACGTATTATCTGTTTTTGTTTTCATCGCGGTTTTTGTGCTGTGCAAAGCGTGATGAATTGATGTGGCTGGAGGAAGAATTGAACACGTCAATAACCCAAAAATTGCTAAAAGGCATAAGTTTTAATCAATCAAAAAATCTCAGGAATGATTCAGTGAGGTGAAATTTTTTTTACCATCCGCCATTCTTCATGCCAACAATGTATGTAAGAATCACGGTAAAGGATCAGCTGTTTCAGACCATTAATATTCAATGAAGATCTCACACTGATCGCAAGATTACGATGACTCTTTTTTCGCGGTATTGTGGTGCAAATGAAGGCAAAAAGTCGTAGACATTGTTGGATATACTTATAGAGAGGGAGAGAAAAAAGCGGCACGAGGTGTGGTATTGTGAATAATAATAGATGAATTTTTTTTTTATTATTTTCTCTAATTATTCTCTGCTGTGATATACTCCAACTATATATGTATAGTGGAAGTGTCTGTAACGGGAATATTCTTTTTATTCCCTCAATCTCAAATAGACTCTTCAATTGATGTTGAGACTCTGTTAAATTGCGCATTCTTTCAGTTAATGGTGTGTTTTTTGCAATAATCCTGTCTTCTGTCAATTTGTGCAAATATTTTAACACAAAGTCTTGTGTCTTCGTAATCACGAAAGACGGCCGGAAAAGAAAAGAAGCGTTTCACACACGGTGATTTATCACTTTATTTATTGCACAAGCACGTGTCGTCTAAATTTGCACGCAACCAAGGCAGATATTTGGCTACTCTTGTGTACACACCAGGATAGCCGGGACGTCCACAGCCAACACCCCACGATACGATGCCCACGATCTCGTTCTTAATGCCGTTCGACACGAACAGGGGTCCTCCGCTGTCGCCTGAGGGGGAAAATTGCTTATGAGAGAGAGATTTTTGAGATCAAGACAGAGAGGAATTTTATTCTAATTCAAATGCCCTTAAAATAAATCCTCCAAGGAGTTAAATTAATCCCCCAGCGTGATTGAAATTAAATCAACCAAAATAATGTTAAATAATAAGGAATATTGGATCCTTTTATATACTTCTTGAATTGATTTTGCATGTGAGCATACCTTGACATGAATCTCCACCGATTCCCTGGCCAGTTGGAGAACCTTTACCCGCGCAGAGCTGAAAGAAAAAGCTCCTCTGTGGATCTTAGATAATAGAGAAGATGAAAATACCTTACCATATTGGGAGTGATCCTTGAGGCTCTGTATTTCATGTTTCTACACTGGGCAAGCGTTAAAATGGGCACTCTGACTTGTTGAAGGGTACCCGGAAGTGTTCCCCCTTCTGATGTCCTCCCCCACCCGATAACCGTTCCGATTGACCCTGAAATTTAAAAATTAAGTAATGAGAGAGTTTACAGGAATTGCTCATTCTAAAGGTTGATCTTACACTGTATCAAATTAAATTCAAATATTTTGACAAAGTGCATTTTTTAATAAAGAACAAAACTTAAGCTTATGGATAAACCTGAAGCTTTAAAACAGTTTTTAAGTCAGCTTTCAGTTTAAGTTAAGCTTTAAGCATAAGCCAGCTCTTGGCTTTAAGCTAGACTTTAATTTTTAGCTTTAAGTTAGCCCCAGCTTAAAGTGAGTTTTAGGTTTTAAGTCAGGTTTAAGCGCTTATAACAAAGTCATTTTTTGTTTATTGAATTTTTTAAGGTATTTTAATGATTATAGATTTTCCTATAAATTTAATCGCAAGGATCGCAAGCTTATCCAGCAAGTTAATCCAGGGTTTTCAGTACAATTCATCTTTTATTTTTTAAAAACCAAACACAGGTTTATTTGAAAAAGATTTCGATTTTTTTTTAAATAAAATCCTGCTCGGTTTTTTTTTAAATTGTTCTTAAACTGCCCATAAAATTATTTGGTAAATTATCTTGGAAAGTTACTTACCTGCAGGATCACTGGCCTCCCTCGGTAGACACACTGGCCTGATGCTCTTGCCGAAGACCACCTTCTTTCTCAGTCTCAGCAGGGCGATGTCGTGATTATATGTGTTGGCATCGAAGTTGCGATGGCGAATAATAGCACTAACAGCCCTCATTATTGCCGGTGTTTCGGTGGTAATGAATTGATCATGATCGCCAAGTATGACGCGGATCTTTGACCGTTGCAGTCGTCTCACGCAATGTGCTGCCGTTATCACGTAGTCCTCAGACACGAGAGAGGCACCACAGTGAAATTGCCCATTGTACACCAGTCTCGCCACCCAGGGAAACTGATTCACCCCAGTTGGGCGTCCACCAACTATCCGTATCTCTTCATTCGTTGTCCCACATTCTGTTAGAGGAGAGAATTCAAATTTTCCTTTCTATTTTTGAGTGCGCAAAAAATTGCCAGAATGTATGCAAATTTTGGTCGTTCGATCTTATGCAATGAAAAATTATTGTTTTATGTGTTTAAATGTGCGAAAAAAAGTGTGTCTGTGCAAATGAATGGAGTGAAATTTCAAATACGTGAATGAAAATAGGCACAAGTTCGTGATATTTTTGCATCGTGTGTCTATATAGAGATCATCTCTTTTCGGCGGGTCAAAGATTTTTCTTCTTCTCTCTCTCTCAAGATAAATAAGATGGATTGTGTGCAAGAAATAGAGAAGAAAAAAAAAAGATATCCAATATACAGCAAATATATTTCTGAATTATTTATAATTGGAAAGTGAAACTGGCAGTCAAATGAAAATGAAATGAGTGTTTGAGAGTGTTGTTATATCGAGAGTGTAAGTCTTGTTACTTTCTTCAGTTGGAATTTAATGGTTTCGTTGATTAAGAGTTCACATCTATTGCGGGATGCAATAAATACCAAGGTTTTTCAACCTGATACTTATCTTAAGAAGTTTTTTAGTAGAGGATCACTCACCACAGTCGCAGTGCCTTAGACTATTGTCACTGTCATCCTCGTCATCGCCAAAGGCGACCTGTTCCAGGCCAAAAAAGGCGTCAAAGAGGAATTTTCCTTTTCTAGAATTGATATTTGTCACATTCTTACTATCACTCACTTCGTATCCCGTTGATAATTGTATAAATAATTGGCACAGAATAACAATAACTAATACTTTATGGAGAATTATCATTTTTGAACACAATACAGACTATTTAAAGTGTTTATAAAATTATTTTGCAGTTTTTTTATTGGTGATTTAACTTAATTATTTAAATATGTTTTCTGGTAAATCTATCAGATGATTTCATTATTTATTTTCACTGATAAGTTCACTTGTGCGATAACATCAATACATCGTGATCATGGTGATAGTTTGTAAAACTGCTTCTTCATCACAAGAGATCATTATGAAGAACACTTTAAATTCCTTTCACTTTCACTTGAAAAGAGTAGAAATTTCCAAGACTTTTCCTCAAATATCCCCCCAGCTACGTTTGGTCCTTCGATCCTCTCGTGATCAGTGATCGTGTCTATTTTTTTTAAATCCTCTTGCCGACACTGAGAGTGTGAAATGAACCGAGGAGACACTGTCTCACCTCTCACAAAATTTCACATTCACGATCAATTGGAGAGACCTTCACCTTGTGACTCTCAAAATCACACTGATCGACAAAGATTT